>JACWFZ010000033.1:203510-221889 GCA_019775285.1 Cystobasidium slooffiae | reverse complement strand
GAAAAGGTAAGAGGCAAGGAGGCGAGCTACGAAAGCTTGCATTAGACGGCTCCAACGAGAGTCCCGTTCAACAATCCGCATAGCCCCGGCTGTGCTTTAGCAGTCAGCAGTGAAACGCAGCCTTAGTCACGCGGCCACGATAATGGGAATGATAGCGTTACGACGTGCAAGATAAGAGATTAGGTTTCCTAAAACGTACACATACCATATAGGACTTCAGTCTAGAAGTGATAGAAAGCACGGAACTTCGTTGAGAGGTAGGTGGAGTATGTGTTGGTGATTTGACAGGCGCAAGCGCATTTGCCACCAGGCATCGCCTCGAATGGTTGTTGAAGATGTGTGTGCAGTCTAGACCAGAGGACGGTTGACAGGCTCCGTCTTTGGTCCTCGAGTAGGTTCAGCAGCGGCTCTGGCAGCCTCCACCGCATTTGTCGCGTCGGCTCCCGGAGACAATTCCCAGTCTGTCAAGGCAAAACAAAGACACAGAGCGTATGTCAGCTTTAAAACTTCTGTCATGACATAGGAGCTTCAAGACGTACAGTGGAGAGCTACTAGTAGTCTGTAGATGACAGCTGCGAGCACTGCTCCTAACGTAGGGCCGACCCACTTCGAATCGTGACGAGACTATCAGTAAATGCACGACAGAGACGGAAGAGACGAGACGAGGGAGATTAGACGTACGTAGATCCAATGAGAGCCTACGAACGATCCGTTGACGAGTGCAGGTGCAAATGCACGAGCAGTATTGACAGCGGCGCCTATGAACAAGATGAGCAAAGGTTATGCAAGGCAGCACATCAAGACATTTAGTTTTCATTCATACTCTCTGTGAACGAAGCAGGCCATTAGTTGGAACATAATTGACTCACCGGTATACTGAATTGCAGCCAGCTGAGTTGCCCAGAGAGCAAATCCTAATGCCAGTGGGAATAGAATAGTACCCTTGTTGCGCTCTACGGCTGTCATGAGTACGACAAGGCACAGCGCGGCAGTCAAGAACATTTCTATGAATGATAAATCGATAAGGCAGCATTCAAAGTCAGCAAGATACACTGTAAACTATCGCACGAGGAATCGTAGAATGTGTGCTTGGAGGACAGAAGTAACTCACCAAAGAAAAGAGCTTGAGCTACACCCATTCCATTGCTTCTCTCGCATTCAACTTGTAAAGGACCGGGTAGCATTCCCAAGAGGACGGCACAAGCAGCGATAGCTCCTAAGAACTGAGCGATGACGTAGAGTATGAACCTGATTGGGCTGATTGCGCCCGATAGGAGGAGAGCGAGGGCCTGTTTTACATACCATCGATAGGATATCAGTGACGTGGCATTCACTGCATTGTTTTGGAGGTAGGAAGAAGGCTAGTATACTCACAACGTTCGGATTGAACTGTAGGACCGAACGAGCGTATGTTTAGAGGAGTCCAGGATGAAGTATAGAGATACAAGCTACTCACCGCAGCTCCGGTAACTCTATAGGGGAAAAGAGACGAAATAAAGCGAGAAGGACAATAAGCAATGTTTCGGGAGGAGACAGAATGATTTATTGAGCTTCGAGACGCACCGGAAGAAGATAAAAGCTGTAAAAGTAAGAGCCATAGCCATTGAAGTGGCAGCCATGAGGAGGAAGGAAGCATCCAGCCTGCCTTGATTTGCTGATCTTGCAGCCTGTATACCAGCTAGACCGAGCAAGAGGAAGAGGAAGGTGCCTAGAATACATGAACAAGATATGTTATCGGCAGCTCCTCCTTGGGGTATGGATGGTTTACGCTGCTGATAGGGATGTGAGATCGGGTTGCAGCGGTGTATTACAATGACGATCATTCGCCCACGCAGTGTCGGACATGATGGTAGTGAGAGGGCTGAAATAGAGTGCGAACAAGAGAGGGAAGGGGGATCTGCAAGGATAACAGCAAGAGCAAATCAACCCACCGACAAACTCTCCCATTGCAGCCTATACCCGTAGAGCAGCAAAATGATAGTCAGTCAAATGCATGCATACACCAATAAGACTGAGGGGTCACTTACGATAAGATCAGCCTTGATGCTGTTCTTGCGGTACTTGAGTTCATGGTCGTGTTCGTGTCCTGGCAGTACTCGAGCACCAGCAGTCGTAGTTCCCGGAGGCGCAGCTGCTTTTGAACCGCGATGAGCGGTGGGATGGGACATCGTGCTAATCAGATGTCGCGGTCGTTAAATGGAAGAAGGGTCGTAAAAGGGTTGTGAGTATGGTAAGAGCAAGAGCAGAAGAGAAGAGAAGAGAAGATGAACACTCTCCCAGGTACGTCAGTCAAGCTGCCTCCCTCCTCCTCCATGTCTTGCTCAAGCCTGCACTAGCCATCAATAGGCGAGAGACTGAAGGAGCCAAGGGCGGGGTACGGCAATGCAGTAGTGTGGGTGAGTGAAGTGTGATGTGATGGCTTTGGCAGTCACGAAGGCTGTTCCTGTTCAACAGACCTGACAGACATCCTCGTTCTTCCGCCCGCCGAGAGTCAGCTTGCAGGCTGCTGTTTTTCGCTGTGACCATGCCCGCAGAGGCAGACTTGAGCAGCATAGCATCATCCAACCATGCTTCTTCGTGCTTATAATGATCGATAGAGATGGATCGTCTTGCTCTGTGCTCTTGCCAACGCAACAGCCCTTCCTTCTCGCTTATTTTCACGCCATCCGCCTTTCATGCCTGCCCCGAAGCGGCATCTCGGACACGCACGACCGAAGCGCGTCAAGCAAGCAAGCAAGCATGTCTCGCTGTCTCTCGTACGGTATGGTATGCTTGGATGGCTGAGTATATTGATGTGCTGCATTGGTAACAGAGGAAGAGCTTTGCGCGGCAACGCAGGCAGTGAATGCATAGAGAAACAGCCGGCCGGCCGGCAATTGCAAATCAAGGCCCGCATAAAAGGTGGCAAAGCGAGAATCAGAAGAGAGAGTGTTTTCAGCATTGTGTATGTATTGCTTTCAATTGTAATTCATCAGAGTACCGTATATTCCGTGTATTTGAACTCACCCGGATCACTCACGGGGAGGGATTTTGCAGTATTCCTAACTTTGACAACGAAACGAAAGAGGGATTACTACTCAAGACTTGAAAGTAGAGAGATGGAAGAACCATGATAAAATTGAAGGATTGGAAGGAGGAACGAGGAACGGAGAGAAAATAGAACTATTCTAATTTGTATGTTTTGCTACTAATGCGAGGGAGAGGAACGATTCTAAGCGTGGCGAGAGGAAAGATTGAATAGCGCAGCTTAATGTGAAGGGCGAGTCATTCTGGGGAATAACTCATAAGTGTTGAAGGAAGTAGAGACGAAGAAAGCTTGCAAGCTTTCTTCGTTCTGGCTTCCTTCATCGCTTAATGAGTTCCCTCGAAATTGCTGTTCTGCTAGCGCTTGTTCCATAATATCCTCTTAGACGATGTTGTGACCAGTGGGGTGCATAGCTCCTCCAGTAGTGCCAGTAGTACCAGTAGTTCCATGGTGACCGACTCCATGAGTACCCGTTGTACCAGTGGTAGAGTTATGTCCAGCAGGTCCATTTACGAGTGGATTGCCAGTGGTGCCATTACCATATCCAGGAGCTGCATTTCCATCATGGACACCATCGTGTCGCTCACCAGGTGCACGTGAAGGGTACTTGGCTTCATGATTTGCCTCGTGAGGTGCCTAAGCGATAAAAGAACAATTGGGGTGAAAGTCCCACGGTCAGCCTACGTTTTCTTGGAGAGAGGATGGCAGAACGAGAGGGAAGTCGGTTTACCTGAGCATCAGCACCAGGTGTCACTTCCCAGTCTGTAAAAATGCAATCCAGACAGAGTTAGAGCGAATTCATCAATATATTAACTTTTTCAAATTCGTGTGGTCAGATATATATGTTGGTGGCAAAAGTACGTACATTTGACCTTGACGAGGAAGAGGTAGAGCCCAGCTGCTAGAGCAGCACCCATGGAAGGTCCGAGCCACTATTGTTTTTATAGGTAAGTAGATTTAGCATCGATAAATAAAAAGCAGAGTCAGCGAGTTGGTTGAAGGTAAAAGTCAGCGAAAATTTTGCTTCTTTGCTTCTTTGGAATGGCAGACAGGTAGACCTACGTAAATCCAGTGACTACCGACGAATTCACCATTGACAACAGCTGGACCGAATGCTCTAGCTGTGTTGACTGCAGCTCCTGTATACTGGATACCAGCTAATTGAGTGGAGAAAAGAGCGAATCCAATTGCGATAGGTGCCAAAATTGTACCCTTGTGCTTTTCGACAGCAACGAAGAGGACGGTGAGGACTAGACCGAAGGTCAAGAACATCTCTGTGATAAGAAAAGCAATAAAATGGTGATATTATATCAGTATATGTCCCTTGTGAGCTATGGAAATCTTCAAAGGTACGGTGGCGGAGAGTCAGAAAAAGGTGAAATCAACAGACTCACCCCAGAAGAGAGCCTGTGCGATGCCTACATTCGATGCACGTTGAGTATTCACGAGTAATGGCCCAGGTAAAATGCCTAATAGGACGGCAGAGGCTGCAATCGCTCCCAGAAGCTGAGCAATGACATAGAATGCAAAGCGACGGAAGGAGATGTTGCCGATGATGAAGAGGGCTAGGGACTGCCAAGCAACAGAAAGATACATATTTGATCAGTGAGGTAACAGTATGCAGTAGTAATCAAACTCACAATGTTCGGATTGAAAGCAGCACCGGTAACTCTGAAGAAGATCCAAATTGAGAAAATCAAAGCCATTGCCATTGAAGTTGACGCCATGAGGAGAAATGCGGCATCTAGACCACTATTTGCTGCGACGCTGGCGTCACGGGCCGCCTGGATACCGGCTAGGCCCAATAGGAGAAACATGAAGGTTCCTAGGAATTCACCTGCTGCTGCCTATATACGATATGCATGAGGAGGATGATCGGGATCACGTGAGCGGCGAGCAAGAAGCCCAGGGCAGTCATACAGTAAAGTATGAGTTAGACATGAGTGCATTGTAGAGGTATAGGGTGCATTAGTTGATTAGGTACGTTGTTGGATACAAGCAATGGAGGTTCAGTCAGTTTGGCTAATACAGGTCAAAGGACGATCAAGGTATGTCCTACAAGGGCATCCTTCTTCCAGCTTTCTTTCTCGTATTTCTTCCAGGCCATTGTTGGCTATGCTAGGATGTGAGTGTTGAAGATGGGAGTGAGGGTGTAAGCTGTATCGAGTAGGAGTGGCTGGCATGTCGTATTGAATCATAAAAAAATGACGGTGACAGACAGCAGTTGCGATTAGAATGGAGTGCAAGAGAGTGATCGGCGGTGTCAGCGTGTGAGGGAAGAGGGAGTTTAGTTTGAAAAAGAGAGACGACTCACCTAAACCAGATGAAGCGAGGGATTCTTGCAAGTAGTGCGAGGTAAGAAGACAAGAAGCAGAGAGAGAAATCTTCTCCCTGCCCATTCTACTGCTCTTAACTCCCCTTGTACATCCAATTCTGCAAGTTGCCGCACAAGTCTCTTGTCACAACGTCAGGATTTCAGGCGAGGAGGGCGATCGTTTTTGGCCACCTACGCACTACTACCATACAGCTACGCAGCTCTTTGTATTTTTCTATCTATCTTGCAGGTTATCCGTATCGGATTCTTCGTATCTTACCGGTGCTCCCCTTGTATCTTATGCAACATCCGCATGCCAATGCAGAAGCACACCTTGGATACGCTGGGCAGAAGTACCATCGTATCCAGGCAAAGTTCAATTCTGAAACACCGTCAAACATCGAAGTATTCATACTACCGCTTCGGTTCCCAGTAATGACGAAGATCTTCCCGAAAGCTAGTACAGAGAACCACACAATAACCAAAGATATGACCTATGTTTTGTCGAACAAGAATCTGCTTTGACCTGCTTTAGCTTCCCCAACTTGGAAATTTCGGCACGGCCTGGACCTGCTTTATGGCACAGAATTACTCTGTACCCAGCTGAGACATCCAAAGCTATGCTTAGGTACCCAGAAGCTGAAAGGCGCGCTGGTATGTATCATATTGTTGGGCGATTTTTACATCTGAAAGCTACGGTACCGTATCATACCAAACATTTCTCTGCTTGGCCACAAAACGTTCGCGAATTTGGATACCGATTCTACCTTTCAAAGGTGTTATTCTGGAACCGAGCCGAAGAGGTGCCCGATGATGAAGAGCCCCATTCACATTCACTCGGACGCTTGATACAAGCAAGACTAAAACGGATTGTACCGGTAGATGTGATACCGTGTACCATACGCGTTCTCTCGCTGAAGGATCTACCTTTGACGGCAAAGGTAGATCCTTCAGCGAAAGCACGCGTATGGTAATGTGGAAGTACTGTCTTCCACTCAAGAACAGAAGTGGGAAGTAAAATGCATTCATGGCTCTTGATGAATTGTACACTATGATGTGTCTGGATTCACAAACATATCTTCGAGATCTAGGTTGCAGGGATGAGCAACATAAAAGAAGAATGAGACAGCACACATCCGACGTCGTTGACTTTCTCCGGTGACTGCCACACTTCGGTGGACGTACAGTATCTTCAAAGATACCTCTGCAAGGCAGTAATCGGCCAGCAAGATAATGGTACTACTTGCGCACGTAGACTGACTTCTGTGAAGGGAACATAGCGACATAGGCGTTTTCGAACAATATCCAATGGGCTTCAGCTCTAGTTGGATCGGTGCATTGAGCAGCTCCTGCTTTGATAAACATCTCCATGGCTTCTTTAGTAACGAGAACTGGATGATCAGCTTTCACAGCGTCCCTATTGTTTATATAGAAGCAGAGTAGTTAGCACTCAGCAAAATTTGTCTGAATGTAAGGGCATCTCCTGCCAAGAAAAAAGAAGCACTCACATCTTGAGAGAACAATCGTCGAATCCCAGGATGAATTGAGGTTGATTCAGTACCATGGGCTGATTCTTGGAGCCTTGAACATATGGAATATTCTTATCCCAATGGAACCATTTGCGTGGCTCAGTCGCTATATCGGCCAAAAGCTCTGGGCAGCTCTAGAGGTTTCACAAAAGACGGAGGAGTGAACGAGCGTTGTGAGAGGGAGGAAGAGGTAGAGATAGTACCACATGTCAAAGGAGAAAAACAAGAAGGCTCGATTTAGCTTGGCCATAGGGTTTCGGCAGATTTACCTACGTTAGGACCCATGTATCCATCAGTATGGCTTTCTCGCTTTGTAAGCGTTGAACATAAGATGATTTGGAAGGAGGGAGAGGCAGTCCGATGGACCGAGTATGGTAATAATGAGGTAATAATGAAAGATATGGAAGAAAATTGTTAGTCGGATTCACCTTTGGGGCTGATATCATATAGAGTAGCGGTTCAACAGGAGGAGAAGGAGGAGTATAGAACCCAAGGAACATGGTTGGGGACGAAATAATCAAACGAAGATTTACGACTTCAACTCACGCAGTCTATTGTATGCGTCGAATTGAAATCGTCAAACACCATCAATTGGGTCGAGGCGTATGGATCACTGAATTCAACGGCTCGGACGAGTTGGGTTGAGATTAGGGTTGCCGAAATGGCAGTGACTAGGGATGAGATAGCTAGCATGGTAGAAGTGTTCAAGTTATGCGTGTCAATGAGGGATGTGTGAAATGAAAGAAGACGAAAGGAGGAGGCACGATAGAAAGCCCAGGCCATATGAAGTCGGTTCTGCTTCAGGTACATCAATATGTACTTCAGCCGAGGAGCCTTTTCCCCTCCATTTGCAAATCATGCATATTATCTCAGTAAGAAAGGGGACTATGAGCGTGCGAGCCGGGATGCCGTCTACTTAGGTAGACCGCACTTCATGCGGCCAACCAGCTCTAGACCTGAGAGGGCCCGTCTATCATCTGTGGACTTTAGAACTCGCCAGTCAACTGTACCACTGCGGGACTAAGGGTCTAACTTGGCTCCAAGGAATTGGAGAGGGAAATGGAAGCCTGCCTTGCGTGAATGAATACGTCTATTTTGCGTCCTGTTAAGGACTTTGCAGGAGCATTGATCTGCAAAGGACAATTCAGTGACCCAGTATAGTTTGCCTGCACACTTGAGACACAGGGTGGATGGGTGGTGTCATATGTAAAGTCAGCAACTAAGGTCCCTCGCGTGTTCCTTGTTGCATACCGTACTGTTTCTGATCACAATACAAGTCTAGGGGTCAATCGCTCAGACACAGCCAGACAACAAGCAGGATAAGACAAAGCTCCGACAGACATCCGATGTTCGTTGTACTACATCGATATATAAGCTTGTAGGGAAGTCGTGGCACTCATGCCGTCGCTCGTTCTTCGGTGTTCATCCAGAAAGGTATACCGTCTTTCTGGAAGGGAACACGGTAACATAGGCCTTGTCAAATAGATCCCAACGCGCTTCGGCTTGCATTTCGTTGGTGCATTGTGCAGCTCCTGCTCTGACAAATTTGTCCATCGCTTCTTTAGTAATGAGCAGTGGTTGATCAGCCTCTACGGCGTTCCTATTTTTTTTTTTTCGTGATGGGACAGTCGAAGGCCGGAGGAGGAGGCAGAAGGAAAGGGCCAGGTCAGAAGATGGGGATTGGCAGGAAACCAGGACGCGAGAGAGGGTTCCTACGTCGTAGTGGAAGGTTCTGGAAAGCTCAACTTACATCTTAAGGGTACAGTCATCCAATTCTGGGAATAGCTGGTTCTGATTCAATTTTCTGCCACTCTGGAATGGAATCGCTTTGTTCCAGCTAAACCATTCTGGTGTCTTGTTAGCAATATCGAGCAGTAACTTCTTGCATTCCTGAAGGTTCGACCGACAGAAGGGAAATCAAAGGTAGAAAGGGCATGTGGCACCGAAGAAAAAATAAAGGAGAGAAAGCAAGACAAACAAGGGAGCGGAAAGGTCACAAAGCCAGAGAGAATTGGAAGATTGATGAATGCACGCGGACAGATAATGGATAATTCAGTACCACTGCTTGGTCCAATGGATTCTAATCTAATCAGCGTCCATATTGAGGACAACTCACATTGGGTTTGACGAATCCGGTCGACCCTCCAGATTGAAAAGGTAGCTGCATGGCGTTAAATAGCACAAGCAGATCGTTTGATGAGGACAAGTCAGGCCATCAGTATATGGACTGACAGCTTCTTGGGACCGTGAAGAAAGGACAGAATTAGACTTACACAAGTTATGGTATGCGTTGAATTGAAGTCATTGAAAACCTTTACTTCGGAAGAGATGTATGGTTCATTGAATTTGACGGCTCGAACTAGGTGGGATGAGCTGAGGATTGCCAGAGTTGCAGTGAACAAGGATGGGATAGACAGCATGCTTGATTATGACTTGACCGGATCAAGTGGGACTGTCTCAATTTAGATTAGGAAAGTTTCACTCGAGCTCGGCTTGGCAAGGGAGATCAGGTATGAGTACTGGATGTGGAATGAAACGAGAGGAGAGGGGGAGGGACGAGCGATACCTCAGTCTTTTTGAATGAGTTTTTACCCTGATGTACATGAAAAGTATTTGAGCCGAGGAGCCCTTTCCCCTCCTTTTAGAATCATGCATATTATCTCAGGAAGAAAGGGCAAGAGAAGCACGTGAGCCGGTTCCGGAATGCCGTCTACATAGATCGACGCACTACGTGTGGTTGACCAGCTCCAGACCTCCAAATGCCCATGCACTATCTGTCTGCCTTTAGAGCTCACCATTCGATTGTGCCAATGCGTGACTGACGTTCTAATCTGGCTCCACGTAAAAGGAAGGAGAGGGGAAGCGGACGCCTGCCTTGCGTGAATGAGTACATCTATCTTGCATCTCCCGAATGAACTTGCAGGAGCAAGAACCTGTGAAGAACGATGAAGTGAGGCAGTATGGTTTGGGTGCATTGTTGGAACGTGATAGCACCACCTTCCTTGCTGGCTTTAGGCGGACCTCTGCAACGCCTGACGCAGAGGTCCGCCTAAAGCCAGCAAGGAAGGTGGTGTTGCATTTGTGTCGGAAGATATGCAGCAATTAGCATCAGATGAAAGAGTTCAACAGCAACATTACCCTTCCAGTATGAGTGCCATCCGTGTACTGGTCTTGTGAGGTCGATTGTATAGTCACGTCGAAATTATGGAAAAGTGACAGCTTGAATTCAATCTTGACGTGACATCTGTCTATTTATCCAGGTTTCGAGAAGCAAACAGCGCTTATTTGACACCGTATGGTAGGACTACACCATGTTGTCATGAGAAGGGACGTGAATAATATATATATATATATTCAGATCAGAGGGAAAAAAGCAGTTAAACTTGATGGAGAAAAGAGCAGAGCACCAGGATAAGTCTCATGCGGAGTATCCATTCCAGTGGGTAAAAAATCGCAGAAGAACTGATCGATAAGCTGGGGAAAGAAAATAAGGATTGCTAGGGCGGGAGAAACAAGGAAGGGTCTTGGGAGAAAGCTAGTTCTCAGAAAGGCTGGTGGGATTTGCATGAAAATCTTGCGTGCGCGTTGTGTCTTTTCCTCTGAATTGGTGTGATGAATATCCGGGTCTGAAAGTCTAGATGCCTCTATGTAAATAGTAGTGTCGGTTCAGAGGGTACCCTACCTATGGATACTATCGGTCACTGTATACACTGTATGAATTCATCAGTCAGAGGGAGAGGTAGATATCCAAGATAGTGCCTGCGGTATCACATTGCAGTATAGTCCACAGCACATCAGTCTTGTATAGCAAGTGTATAGCATTGTATGAAATACCGTATTCCAAGTTTCGGCAAGTACCATAATGTAAATTTGCCACTACTCCCGCCTTATCTTTTGGGGGGAGAAATGGGCCACAAAACCGGTGCCTTGTTGAGCGAAAGAAGGAAGCAGTGGATGTTCAGCTTTTCACTGTTCTCACCATCAGCATAAAGCAGTGTGTTCAGTGTTCTGTCTCTTCATACTTCCAGTCAGTCAGTAACCCAGGCAGTCTCGCTCACTCACTTGCTCGCCATCACTCTCCCTTCCATTGGATATCTCCCTCAACGTGGACGAGGAGAAAACGAAGAGGAAAGCAAGATATACCCTGATATCCCGACTACTGGCCTGGTGAATACCCTAAAATACCATCATAGCAGGATAGAGCATACCATCATCAGCGGCATTCTTCAATATCCAATAACTGGTGTCGTGCTTGCTTGCATTGGAGCGGCAAGGGTGAAAGAAGAAGAAACGACACGACAAGCAGGAGATTTGTCAGACTGTTCGTTCTCGGATCTGGCAGAGTATCATATCATACCTCTACGAAGGTTCTACCACCTCGACACATTCTCACTCTCTCTCCCTACTCACTATACTGTCGGCTGTGAAGATTTGAAGATAATACTCCCCCCTCCACGGCTTGAAACACAGATCGGCATAGTCGAAACATACAGACGGCAGGAACACACTTCTTTTCGCAAGGCAATAGAGGACAGGCAAGAACAGCAGTAGACAAGGCTCAACTCAAGTAGATCATCCATACATTCAAGCTTGCTGCATCTACCTCCCTACTCTCTGGGTTCACCCACCATGTCCCTCAACGCCTTCGTCACTCTACTCACAACAGACGCCTATCTCCCAGGAGCACTAGTATGCATTCAATCACTCTTAGAAGCAGAGGGTCCTAATCCCTCTGTGCCATTCGAGACCGTATGCTTGGTCACTCCTGCTACTGTGTCAGTCGAGAGCATCAAAGCTTTGCGAAGGAACTTTTCGCTAGTTGTCGGTGTCGAGGAACTGAGATCGGGTAGTGAGAGCAATCTGGCGTTGTTAGGTCGGTCCTTCTTCTCTTCTCTTAGTAGCATTTCAGCTGCTGCACTGCTCTCCTCTCCTCTTCCTCCGCATATCCGCTGACTGTTGTTCCCTTGTCCTTCCTTTCCACACAATTGCAAATGTCGTCACCTTGGCCGTGACTTTCTTTCCATGTATCTTCACACAGGCCGACAAGATCTAGCATCCACCTTGACAAAATTGCAACTCTTCCGACTGATTCAGTTCCGCAAGATCATCTTCCTCGATGCCGATACATTGGTTCTATCTCCCTTGTCGCACCTCTTCTCGCTCGAAGCTGCCTTCTCCGCAGCTCCAGATTCAGGATGGCCAGATTGTTTCAACAGTGGTCTATTCGTCTGCACTCCCTCCTCCGATACATTCGACAATCTCATCCAACTCGCTTCTGAACGCGGTTCTTGGGATGGTGGAGATCAAGGTCTACTCAACGATTATTTCCACGATTGGAATAGATTGAGCTTCACTTATAATGTTACACCCTCGGCTTATTATACCTATGCACCCGCTTATAGAAGATATGGCGATGGTATCAAAGTCGTTCATTTCATTGGAAGCGATAAACCTTGGCATCAAGCTGGTCAGAGGCAGCTACCTTCCTCGTCCACTTCATCATCATCATCATCGTCGTCATCATCAAGCAAATCAGTCGCAAAGAATGAAAAAGCACAGCATGATTATGCTTCGTTACTTGATAGATGGTTTGGAGTCTACCAACGCTATTTCGGAACAACGAATAACAATACAACATTCACTTTCCCAACATTACAAGCCGTATGGGACGTCCCATCATCTTCCAATTCCCGAGCAGCGTATACCCCACCTTCATTAGAATCGCTCAAGAAACAATTCCAGGGTGTTCAGGATGCTCATAATATAGCTATGGGTGGATATAGAAATAAGCTAGATATTGGAAATCAACAGCTTGGCATGAGAAGTTTAGAAGGTCATTATGTCTCTATGCCTTTATCATCCGGGAGACCCGATTTATTAGGTGCTAGAGTGTTCATTCCGAAAGCTGAACAGATCACCTCGGCTATGCCTGAACAATCATCTACTACTATCGCCGAGGGAAGAAGCCCTTCCCCTCCTCACCCTTCTGTCCAGATTGTTTCGCCCACACCTATCAAACCTGAAATCACAATCCACGCCTCTGATTCTCCAACACACGAGCAAGGACAAGAACAACAACAGAATAGAACATGGTCACCTCAGCATGTGTCATGGGATCCAGCTCGTTCTGAACCACCCAAGAATGACAGACCTCAAATGGAGGCAGGCTTCAATTATCATTCTGAGAATGTATGGGACGAACCACATTCTTCCTCTTCTTCCAAAAGCTTTTTCAGACCTCCTGTTCATTATGGTTCTATACCCTCTGTCACTCATCAAAATTACTCGCAAGTAGCTAGAGCTTCTCCTGATCAATCTAAATTGAGGCCTGTCTTTCCATGGGAAGAATCCTCTTCTTCAGCTGCAGGTGGCAGTACCTCAATGCACTATGGACATTATCCCAATAATAGAGCCACTAGAGTTTTCCCTCCTGAACAACAGAGAGAGAAATTGAAATTGACTCCTACTAGACCTGCTCCACCACCACCTACTGGCGCTTCGAATTCACCATCGGGTTCAAGGTCACATACCCCTTCGAATGCTCAGTATCACTATGATCAGCAGCATAACCAGTCTCATCAAGAGCATAATCATCACCATCACCAGGCTCATTCAGGTTATGATAATCAACATCATCATAATGCATCACACAGCAACAATGCACCATCACCTGTCATTGCGGACTTTGCGAACCTTTCTTCTGCTTATGGTAATGCATGGGACAGCGTTGAAGGTATTCGAAGATATGCGAAGAACTTGCAAGGAAATGGAAATGGTCGGAATAAAGCTTCTTCTTCTTCCTCATCGAATGGAAAGCGATATAGTCCTGGTCTTGCAGGATCAGGAGGTCAAGCTCGATCCTCTGCTTCATCTACTCCTTCTGCTTCGTATGCTTCTTCTAGCACTGGAAGTACTACAAGCTCATCTGGAGCTCATCATGCTCATGCTCCATCAGTCTCATCTTCACATTCGAGATCCGCTTCAGTACAAGCTGCTGGTGCGAGTGGAATTAGCAACGTCTCCCGAATGAGCGCAGGAAGCAATACCACCACTGCCAACAACAATAATAATGCAAACGAGCATTCGAGACAGAGAACCTCGAGCTCTACCGGATCAGGCTATGATACTGGCGGTGAGGCCTCTTCACGCGATGGAGATGACGAAGATGAAGACGATGAGGAGGATGGTCCTCTTGATAGGAGAGCTATCAAGTTCCGTTCTACATACAAAGGAGCGCATAACTATACATCTCCTGGTAGTTCAGCTCCTGCTTCACTCCATGCTCAACCGTCTTCATCATCGTATCAACAAGCTCCACCGCAAAATGGAAATAGATTCCAGCCCACCTCACGTACCTCATCAAGCGAGACAATCACCCGTCAACCCGCCTCTTCATACCCTGGTAGTGGAAACACAACAGATCTACCAGATACATCTTCGGGAGCATACAAACCTCAGAAAGTATCGAGAGTATTTGACCCTTCTACCGCTACGGATGTCATTCGCAAAGAAGGCCTAGAAGCTCTGCATCGCTTCGTTAGAAGTATGGAAGCTAAAGGAGCGGCCGCTAATGAAGCGAAGAACGCAAATGCGAATGGTCATCAGGTCCCTCAGTAGTCACTGCGGGGTGCAACTTAGTCCTACCTCCAGTCACTCATCCAGCAGTCCCGTGAGACTTCCCACTTCCCGCTCTCCGATGGCTGCTAGCTCGGGCCGGTTGTATTGAAGTCTTGAAACCGGTGGCGCGTTCGCCTGTCCAGCAAGCTTGGTGTTTGCAATACTTTGTATCTCGATTCGGAGCGCATCTACCTTCTCCAAGAACGGGTCACACACCCAAAAGTTTTGCAATACAAGCGAAAGCAATATCATTACTATTCTTTCTCCGATTTATCCTACTTTACATACTCAACATTTCATACCGTTCCTTCTTCCCTTCATTCCTTTACTTAGTTCGTCAGTACAGCATACCCATTTTCTTACTTTCTTCTCTTTTTTGTTCAATAGTACAAGTCGTTTCTCTCTGCCGTTTGAGCATTACCCTTTTTAAACAGTGCAGTGAAGTGCAAGTTTCCTTTTTTTTCGCTTCAATCTAGTTTCTCGTGGTTCGTCAGTCGGTAGTCATTCCTGCCTGCGAAGTCTAAAAAAATTGTATATTTAGTTGGCGCCTACGGTATACATACTCAGTTTCGTTTTGGTCGTCACTAATTATCGTCGTTCGTCGTGCAATCTAGATCCCTTTCTGCATACACGCCTTTATGAGTGGTTCACACAGCTTCTGATTATGACTTGTGAATGGAGTGGATCAGCTGCACTTGCGGCACTCTCAAGTGGCTTACTTCGCTCTGTCGAAATCAGCGCGACCTCCCTGGTGACTGGCTTGCATTGCCAAGCAGCAGTCAGAGGAGTCTCAACGGTCCTCCTTAGTGATATCCGCTACGTGCTAGATAGATTGCCAACGGAAGTCAGGGGCCCGTCAGAAACGCTTCGACGGCTTGCTTTCAAGAAAATCGTCAGAAGTAAACCGGCCTGACGATGCCAAATACCAACTCTACCCGAGAAGTGGCAGATTTAAGCGAAGAAGGAAAGCAAAAATGATGGTTTGCTCATTACAAAGACGACTCTCCGAAAACTTTGACACTGTGCTCGATAGGTTCCTTCACGATTTATCCGCAAAGTTGCATGTAAAAGCTAGATAGGCAGTGAGAGGAGGTGTAGGGATCGATGGATGCTTGGAGAAAAATGAACAAGGGTTGAAGAGGTGACTTGAAGTACGGTGTAGATATTGTGAATGTCGCATCGTGGGAAGGCAATGCGCATCCCAGAGGTGTTATTGTTGTTGCTGCTACATTTCCACCCTCCTTCTATCCATTTGCGAAAAGAATTGCATTTGATCGAAGAAGTGCTTGATGTAAGAAGCGATGGTGATGCCAGCTAAACTGGCGTTTTGATGTGTTTGTATATCAAGCTGCAGTGTGACGGGCTGCATGTCTCTCCTATTGTTGTCCTCCTTCCTAGCTTCGTCGGTATCCTCATTCTCCCATAATTTCCTTCATAGCTTCAATTCAACGATTCGAGACAAGGATTGAAGGCGTATTCGACCAGTGTTTGTGTATCCGGAGAAGTCGAAGTCATACTGAACTAGATGCGAAGGATGCGAGGTACTGATTATCTCAGACGTCTGTACAAGCAAGTTGCAGCAGGTCAGTCTCAATTGTATCTGCCATTCGACAACGATCACACCCACCTCGCTTCACGCTCAGACTCGAGAAGAGCGAGGATATCATTCTCTCTGACGGGGCCCTTGACGTTTCTGATGATTGAGCGGGTGTTGTCGTCCATGAACTCGACTCTGACCTGGGTGATACCACCTCTGCTTCCTGTCCTTCCCAAGACGCGGGTCACTTTGGCGAGCTTGACTGGTACTTTTGAGGTATCCTGTGATTGATTCACGCAGAACTGTCAGCATAACCAGGATACACCAATTCATACAGCATAGTAACTGCTCACCATATTGACGACGAGTATGTAATTCGTTGGATGGAGTCTACTGCACCTTCTAAATTGCTACTCTGCACTCGCCCGTGTCATGTGCTTCCCTCTCGCCCTCCGTGTCTGCAGCCTGCAAATTGGTGGCGAGAATTTGGAAGATTTCGATTGCTGCAGAGTGAGGGAAGGCTCATTGCATAAGTGATCCATGAAAAGTTGGAATGGCTGCCACGATCCCAAGACTACTCAATATGAACAGTCTGTTCTAAAATCACAGAAATCTAGATTTAAACCTTTAAGGCTAGTTTGAGCCCGCATCGTGTCAAGTGACCCTGTCTCTACTCGCAACATGCAGCATATCCAGAACGCGCTTCACGTCAATCTTGCCGAAAATTCTGCAACACTTTATTTACATACTATCTCATAAGCCAAAGTCTTCTACACTAGATACTTGATCTGAATTGTGAGACTTTTGCCTCTGCCGGGTAACCTAAGACCGGCTCCCACTCGACGCGCACACACGCGAGACTTCCTTGTGAGCACAGAAGCTGTGAGCGGCAGCCCAGTTAATACGTCAAGATGCTAGATCAACCCGAACCAACCCCGTCTATCAAGCGCAGTGATGTCATAACATTCATACGATGAAGGCAAGACGTTCTGAAATGGATTTACTATTCACTACAATTGCGCAAGTTGCGAACCATCTTGTCTGTCTGTCACGCAGAGGCGAAAAGGCGTACCATGCTGATGTACAAGCTTGGCGCCTCACTTCTGAGCGGCACGTACACTTCCACTGGAACGAGAAGGGGCCATACTTGGTGTGTTTTTGGGCGCTTCACCATAACCTGTCCTACCTCGACTGGTGGACCGCCTGGGTCATGGTGAGTAGATATCAGGCATAATCAGATTTACCTGACGAAGTTGATGACATGGGGGGCTTACTTCAAAGATAGGCCGTGTTTCTTACGCCATGCCGCGTCCCGCTCTTCTTCTCTTTGTAATTGTCTTGCGCGATGTTCTCTCTCCGCGGAGGTTGGCCTAGATACCGGCGATGTCGGAAGGGCAAGATGTTGAGAGGCAATCTTTATTGTTCTCAGCATAGATCACGTGCATATACAGCAAACGTTGATTTGCATAGGACCCGGACATACCTGAGGCGGTCACCAGGTTCATCATCACTGTTCCCCTGTGAGTCCGAGCCTCGACTAGCTTCGGCAGAGAGAGAGCGTAGCTTCTGAGCGTGCAGCGGACCATTGAAGTTGGGCTTTGGTTTCTAGACGGGCTGGCCGATATCGCTGTCTTCACTATCGCTGAAAACCGCTGGACCACCCGCCTCCATCGCCTGCAGTAGTAATTTCCTGAACGAATCAGGAGAACTAGCAGATTTATCTGACTGCTGTCTAAAGCGAGGAGACTGTTAGTGGATTGCTGTAAATGCCTATCCTGCATACGTACTTCGGTCGAGCGGCGCTGCGCGACGGTGGGTTGGACGGTGCCATCTTTGGTAAGTTGTGCTACTACTAGCCCGCAAATGTACGAGGAAAAGGAGAGAGATAGAGGATTGGAATCCGCTGCTTTTAAGCAGATCCTTTCGCGCAATGAATTGAAAATTTTTGTCTCACCGGCCTTATGGCTGTGTAGGGCAGTCATACTGTTGAAACGTTATACTGTATGACGATAGCCCGCGTATGTCCGAGCATTACGTTGACTGCAAACTCTGCACGCGAACGTGAACACCTGTGTGAAGTTGAGTATATAAGCATAAGAGAGATTTGGTTGGCCGGCACTGAAACATGGAGAAGCGTACAGCTGAGAATCCAAGTACCGGCTTGCTGCTGATCGCGGAGTGGAAAGGAAGTGCACGCTACACACGTCTCTCCGTGGGCCCCTGATTCGAGGATCATAGAGCAGCGACATTTTTTTGGCAGGTCGCACCTGTGGCCTGCTTCTATCTGTCTTCGAGTATTCTGCAGCCATGTAAGCCTGGGCAGCTCTACTGGACTGTTTTGGGGGGGGGGGGGGGGG
>JACWFZ010000033.1:0-203500 GCA_019775285.1 Cystobasidium slooffiae | reverse complement strand
GTGCGTTGTCGGCGCCAGAGAGAACTGCAAGGGCATGCCCGTACGAAACAGAGCTCAGGCTGGCTTTGCTCTGGGGCTGGCATTTGAGCTGTCAGGAGCATGCTTTCATGCGATTCAGGAAGAGAAAAAGTACGGTACAATCAATGGTTAAGTGCACAAGCGGAAGATCAAAAAAACAAAGTTTGACGGCATTCTGAGCGCATTTTCATTCATAGGGCTTTCATCGCGAGGGAATTCACGTGCACTTGCTGTGATCAGTGCATTGCAACCAAGGAGGCCGAGGCTTTCCTTTAATGGCCTTGGTTCCGGTTCGGATGAGGTGGAAGAAATATTGCCCATTTTCGAAGCCCTGCCTACGAAAGGCCGACAAGTGACCAGCATCATCCCAGGAGCCATAGCCATTGATTGCAACCCTTAGCAACTTCATCTGAACTTTTCTCTCTTTTGCCTCCTTGTCTTCCTTTGTATCATTTGTTGACTCGCCGCGCCAAAACTTGTTGTAGTAGACATCGCTGCAGGCTATCATGCGGCCTTGAAGATCTGTGTAAAAAAAGCCACTTCCTTCCGGATCAACACGACGAAAAGCAGACACCTTGATCGAGGTCATAGACGGCAAGGCATCCATCGCATTAGGCGGCGCGGGTCCTTGCCTAGGCTGCTGGCTACGGTGGGTCTGTCCAGCACTGCCGGCAGCAGGAGCGGCGGATACACGAGCTCTGCCATCAATAGAGCCTTGCGGATTTGTCGTATGTGGACCTGTGCTTCTAGCTAGCACGAGAGCGTTCGAAGGGCCAGACGAGGGTCCTGCAGGCTCGACGATAGAACCGTCTCCAGTCATCCAGAACCCTTGTAGGTATTGCTCGCATACCTCTGAGCCGTCATGCCCTGCTAGTGGTACCCAGTCGGTGCGGCGGTTGATTCTGGTATGTCTGTGATCCGAACTTGCTAGTTTGTACTCGAAATCTTTCGAAGCATTCGAATGCTTCTTTATGCAAATGATGGCATGAGACCTCCTTTCTCGCCGAGAGAAGAAAATATTTGTTTGCTGTCTAGGGTTGTACGACTTTAAGGGTAATGACATCTGGACGTCACATGACGAAGTCAGCACAACTGTGGTTCTGGGGTAGTCTATTGTATTCAGTCATACTTACAGTCGTTTCTGAAGAGTTTTTTCAGAGCGCTGGAACTCCGTCGTAAGATATGTGCTTGATGAGGTTGCAACGGTTTGAAAATGTGTTCAGTAACAGGAAGAGAGACAAGCCAGGGTTGGCCCCTTTTGCCAAAGTTCGTCAACCTTGACGAAGCCACCATGTCGTGGCGAGTACAGATAGTTCCAGGTGTGGGACAAAAGCGCACGGCTCCAGTACCCACTGTACAGCCCCAATACATGACTGTTGGAGCTGTGTTGTTGGCGTACTAGTAGTGTACAAACAAACGAATATGTTAAGGAGAGACTGTTGAAGTGGCTTCGGCGAGCTGGGCGAGGAGAACCAATGTCTGGCTTTGAGAGGTCTGTCTGCGAGAAGAACTTGCAAGTAAGGTTGGCTTGAGCAGGCCTAGGTGATGTTCAATGCAGCCCGCTAATTGAAGAATGCCCTATAGCCTGTAACGCAGAGACTAGCCTAAGTGTCAGCAAGAGAGAAAGTAAGACGGACTGTTCGTCTTGCCGTCATAGTGTGTGACGCGAGAGCAACCCTCGTCAATAATCACTTCAGCTAGATTTGTGACTGAGGGTGCTGAGTAGGCCTTTCGTATTCTCATGGGCAGGCTAAAGGTGTACTTTATGAACAGGTGACAACTAAAAGACAACTTTCTCTGAGGGATTCTGCAAATCTGGCTCAATCCGAGGGTCTCATGCGGTGGACATCGACACTTGAAAACAAGAGAGGGGGAACGGTGGCACCTGGAGTATAGGTGTTTACTTTGTTAGATATCTGCAAGCGTCACCCTGACACCCTTCATCGGCCTTGTGCCATTTCAAAGACCTTTTCTGATTTGTGGACATCCCATTCGAGTAGTTCTGTTCCACGCCCACCACCTTATGAACATAGAAAGGGAGTGTCTCTGCACGCTTTTTCGGGTCACCAGTCTGCCACACCAGTCCAGAAAGGTACAGGTAGAGCTCATTCCGATTTTCTTTTTGATCATCATCGGGTGGCCCATACCGGTAGCCTGCTCATTACTACAAGCCACTACTTGATCGCGGTCGTTAAGAAAGCAGTAAGTGGGTCTTTTACGTTTGTTGCTTCCATCATCGCTGGTGGTTTGATAAGGATATCGCGAGTCTATTTTCAACGTTTGGGAGCCCGATTGAATTTGCACAGGGTTTCGAAAACGAAGGTGGTCTTTGACGCGAGTGATGGCTGCAGGTAGTAGTCTTTGGAACTTTTGGTACTCAGGAGCGGTTACTTGGCGTCCTAGTCCTATGGCTAGAGTGTCTTTGGAAGGCTGGCAACTGTCTAGGCTTTCGTTAGGGTATTTCTCAGCATATTCCACCAAGATGTTTGAAAGCCAATTGATTGCCGAACCGTCCTCTCTTCCGATTCTACCGACAGACATTGCGACGAGGAGTTTGTTATTCTTATCGGAAAAAGTTACTGTGGCATCAGGACAGTTAGGGTAATCTGACACAGCGAGCGAGGGACACCCTCGGTAAGCTGGCTCTAAAGGCGGACAGTTTGGAGCAACTCACGCGGTTTCTGAGTCTGAAGTCGTCGCTTCGATCGTCGAGTTGGAGCGAAGCAGAGAGCTGAAAGATCCACGGTAGCTTCAATTTACGACCTGCTGCTCGACTAGCAAAAGGGAGCCAGCACCAGCACCGCTTGGATGTCTCCCGAAACGTATAGCCAACCACGGCGGCGTGCCACCGCTATGACGCTGGTACGGCATACACCTGGCTGAGTTTTACTTGCCTCAAAGTCTGACTATGTCTGTATAGCGTTTGAGATCTAATCGTAGGATCTCCAATGTGCCCACGGGGCAGCAGTTCCCACAGATGCGCGCGCCTGAGTTTGAAGTAGCTGGGCATCAGGAGACCGGGTGGCACATGTTCGTAGTGGCTGTGTGAGATGCATGTTGGGCACTGTGATATCTTGCCTCAGCTTCACCTTGGGGGAGGCTTCTTTTCCTTGAACGGTTTTGTCTATGTGTGAAGATGTCATAAGGACCGGACTGTCGTGTCGATATGCATTTGCTCGAGGGAAGTGAGGTCAGTGAGAACGAGAGACGGTCGTAAGTCAAGTAAGTGCAGGTCAGTTGCGCGATACAGCCAACAGCGTGGGTGCAAGTTGGCATCTTATCAATTCACATATGACGAAGATGAACCGGCGTATTTCGGAGAATGGGCGAGTGATCGAGGAGGTGGGAGCCGGAGTCGTGTATAGCCGGAGGGAGAGAGACATTTTATATGCAACCAGAATTATTATTTCCATCATTCTTTAGCTTTCTATCCATCATTCACTCAATACCGACATAGCAGGATACTGAAGCCAATGAGAATAGTGCGAGCTTCATTGCTGCGTGCAGGCTCATCAAGCGTATCCGCTTCATCGTCGACATCGTCATCTTCAGCCAGAAGAATGGTCAGTACATCAAGCAGTCGAAAGCAACAACAAGGCTTCAAGCCCCAGCGAACAGAGAAGGACGACTTTGCAGAGACTCCCGACAGTGCGACCTACCGCTATCAGCATACTTTGCCTCATCTCCCCATCCCGAGCATAGAGTCGACAGCCGCAAAGTACCTCGAATCAACGCGGCCCTTTGTATCGGATCTATCTCCACAAGCGCCGGTAGCCAGTGATGCGCATCCTACTCAAGCGTATGAGAGGACGAAAGCTGCTGTAAAAGAGTTTGTGGAATCCCCACTCGTCAAAGAGCTCCAGCAGCGACTGCAGGAACATGCAAAGGGCAAAGATTCATGGCTGATCGACTGGTTCAATACGGGAAGCTACTTTGGTGGGTTATTACTACATTATATCTACTCAGAGTATTCCTATTCTGACAGTGTTCTCCTGCAGGCTACCGTGATCCTATTGTCCCCTGGGTCAACTACTATTACGTCCACAAGGTGAGCAAGCGTAGCATTTCGGACATTCGGCTTGACGATCACCCACAGAGTTGTAGTTGTGGGAGATGTGGAGAATCGGGGGGAAAGCACATTCCTTATACAATACAGTACTAATGCTATTCCTTGCGATGCTCTAGGACGACAAAACAAGAAGAAATGGCCCCGCAAGAGCAGCCAGTCTCATCCGGGCTATGCTCTACTTCCGTCGGCTGGTCGAGACGTATGTCTAGACCATCCACCTATGAAATCGAAAGTACATTCACTAATTCCTTAAATAATGTGTATTACAGTGAAGTCATCGAACCTGAAATGATCAAGACAACACCACTAGACATGTCAACGTACAAGTATCTCTTCAATGCCACTCGCATACCAGTGAAAGACGTCGATACAGCTAAGAAATACGATCCAGAAACGAACAATCATATCGTTGTCGTTAGAAATGGTAATTTGTACGAGGTACAGGTCGTTTATCCCAATGGCGAATTCTTGAGCGAAAAGGATTTGGAGAGGTGAGCGACATTTCGTCATACGGCTCTCGTTTCGAAGGCCAGAAAAGCAGTGGAATGGAATGATCAGATCAATCTGACAATGATTTATCCTCACCGTCAATGTTTGTAGACAATTCCAACGCATTCAGGACCTAGCGAAAACGCCCAATAATTCACCAATCGGCATCCTAACAGCTGAAAATCGAGATACATGGGCCGAAGCACGACAGATCATCCTAGATGCATCGCCCGATAACAAGAAAGCATTGGAAAGAGTTGAGAGTGCTATTATTGTACTTGCTCTTGATGATTCTAAACCAGTCACGAGAGAACAGATCTCAAGAGGGATTTGGATCGGAGATGGTCGCAGCAAATGGTTCGACAAGCATCAATGTGAGTCCATTTGCCGAGGAAGCTGCCTTTCACACCATGTCGAAGAATGTATGCTGATGAGGACTTGGTAATGCCGTTTTCAGTGGTCGTCTTCGACAATGGCCGATCTGGCTTCAATGGCGAGCACTCATGCATGGACGGCACACCTACTTCCCGCCTGAACGACTGGCTCCTCCGCTCGATACAGGCCAAAAAGATCGACATGGGCAACCCAACACCTACACCAGACAACAAGCTTCCCTCTCCAGAACTTATCACTTTCAACCTGAACGAGCCCGCCAAGAAAGCCATCAAACTAGCAGAAGAGCATTTCGATGCCGAATTAAGCATGCACAAAATCTCAGTATTACAATATAATGGCTACGGTAAAGAATTCATCAAGAAATGCAAGACATCACCTGATAGTTGGGCACAATTAGTGATGCAATATGCCTATTACAAAATGAGTGGCTTCACAAGATTAGCAGGAACATATGAATCTGCACAAACTAGGAAATTCCGTCGTGGACGAACAGAAGTTATTAGATCTGCTACTCCTGAAGCTTTAGATTGGGTAAAATCAATGGAGGATTCTAATTGCTCAAATAAACAACGCTTGGATTATTTTAGAAAAGCTGCTTCTGCTCATATTAAATATGCTGGATGGGCAGCTGATGGTCAAGGTGTTGATAGACACTTATATGGACTCAAGAAGGTGATGAAGGAAGGAGAAGAATTACCTAAACTATATACAGATCCTGCATTCGCAGCTTCTTCACATTGGGCACTATCAACATCTCAGCTCTCTTCGGAATTCTTCGATGGTTGGGGCTATGGTCAGGTCACCATTGATAATCCTGATTTCAAATCTGGTAAATCAGCTTATGACCCTAAGACTGGTTTAAATACCAAACCTGGCGCTTTTGGTCTAGCTTACTCTGTTAATAATACAAATTTGAGATTTACTATCACTAGTTGCGATGGTGATACGGAGGTTATGAAACAATACATAGCCGAAGCGGCGGAAGAGGTTAGAGATACTATTACGAAAGGAATGGAAGAAGCAGAAGGAAAAGCACCTGCTAAGCTGTAAATGCTGAAAAATATTGAAACTAGTGTTTTCCTCCAAAATATAACCTTTGTTAATAGGCATCCTATGGCTCGTTTGTAAGCTATCCCTTTATGTCAATTGCAAATCATCAAAATGCAGAAAATAGAGATCGTCATCAGTAGTAGCTACATTGTTCGTTCGTTTGGCACTTATCAAATCAAAGGTACCACGTGTCTCCTAAGTCTGCCTTGAAGTCATATTGCTACACGAAGCTTCGTCCAACGTATTGCCCTTTTTTCCTGCCAAGCTTGTCTTGCCGCAGTGCAAGCTATACACATACACCCTTTTTCATCCTCCACAGCTCCAGCACAGTGTTTGACCATACAAGGAGCACAAAACATCCATTCTGGACATGAAAGTATTCTTCCCGTTCGAGTTGTTCCAGAAGGGAATTGACCGTCATTTGTAAGTTTCGTGACTGGCGGATCGAAATGGTAGTATCTCTCTCTCAGTGGTACAGGTATTGATTTTGGATCATCTTTGAAAATTGCGTCTTTACAACTTGTACATATATATCGTTTGGCGTTCCAGTGACTTTCGATATTCGATAGACTATCTGAAGGTAATTCATACCCATCCTTCTTGAGTTTTTCGACACAAAGAAGAGTCAGTGGAGGTATGTACACTTTGTTTTCTTCTGATTGTATACTAGACAAGGCTTGCTGGACTAATCTTTCGGAATTAGTCGTGAGATATAGTTGATCATCCATATCGAAAAGTGCTAGATCTTGAAATGCAGTGATCGCCGGTGTGAGAGCCATTGGATTATTGCTAACGAAGAGACATCGGAGCTGCGGTATCGCGTTAGGTAGCCACATTGGCAGGGCTATACCGGCGGCATGTTAGCTTCTTTTGCAAATCTCTGCTTGACACGGAAAGTGTACATACTAGCCAGATAATTCCGTCGAAGATCTAGGTTATCAAAGATGTCTGCGGCCTCCTCTAAAGCGCCAAAGGACTCATACCATGTTGCTAGATTTGGCAGATCTTGCAATATTGGCGGGACTTCCGCAAGATTTAGCCCGCACAAAGGTAAAAGGTGCCGCTTGCTTGTTGCTGTCGACATCAGTAAAGCCAGCTCAAAGGATAGCAAGACTATCCCGTCTCCGAAAGATATGTTTTCAGGTACGAAAGGGTTCTGTCGTAGTCTAGAGGGGTCAGCCTGTCGGAAACTGGCAGGGACGTGTGGCAGAGGCGTGACGCACCTCGTCTGGTTGATCTACCGACAGAGCAATACCCTCTTTTCGTTGCTTTGAGAGTCTTTGTTTGAGTATCGATAGACTCTTTGCTTCATCCGCTCGCATACTACGCTTCTTTTGCATAGCGAGAGGTACGGAGCGAGCTAGATCTGCATAGAGGCGGTCTGCAGCCACACGAGCGGGCGTCAGCTTCTTTTTTCGCGGGTTGCCTCTTTTGGGATGTGCGACATACTCAAGATAGGCCGACGCCAGTGTAATTTAGCATCTGCCGGTAAAGTAGCGAGAGCGTCATCTAATGCTTTTACAGCTCGTAGAAGATCGGTCCATTTCTCCTGCAGCAGCGCAAGTCGGGCATCTACGATAGCCAGGGTGAGCTTCTGCCATATCTTCTGATCACGGAATAGTCTGTAGCGAGCTTGTGCATCCGTAAAGTACTTGACTACATTTTGAACCCTGTTACGTAGCTGAGTACAACTGTCGGAGTTGCCTCGATGATCGGATAGCTCGGAGTCGCTGTCGCATGATGATGACGATGAGGATGACGATGATGATGAAGAGTAAGAGTCATCGGGAAGCGGCATTGGCCATTGTCTTCACCTTGGTTCAGATGCTATGATATGGCCGGTCGCGAGACAAGGATGGTCATCGATTCCTCATCCATCACGTGCTGGATAGATCTGGGTATGCGCCCATCATTCCCAGCTTGGCTTTTGACTTACTCCAACATCATCGTTACACATATGCAGATCATTCCTATCTAATACACTCAAACACTACTGTACCTCGCTCGCAGTGCTGCTATCCTGCTCGAGCCGCTTTGGAACGTGCGCCGAGTCTCTGGCCATGCAATCGCCTGCAGGTCATCACTAATCTATTACAGACTCGATGAACGGCAGCAGCAACGTCAATGAGAATGGCAGTACTCCTAGTAGCAGTCGCAATGAAAACAGTAATATCCAGGTCTTCGATGACCGAACAGGCAATGGAATCAACAATATAAAGATAAGGATAAAAGAAACTGGGAAAGCTAGATGGCAGCGATTTCTTCATGGTGGAAAATGGCAGGCAAGTGGACCATATAAGCGCGTTGTTTCGCTTGTGCGTATTGACAGATTGCTTGCTTCTGGTTTATGTAGAATTTTGCAAGTGGCATCGCGAGTAAGCGGTCTCCCTGGACACAGTTCAGGAAATGTGTAATGATTGAACAACATGTTCACGCAGCTGGGGCGGCCTACATCTGTCTGTCCGGAATATATTGGCATCCACACTGGCTTACAGTGATAGAGTATGCTGCCTATCTAGCCGCGACAATGCATCCTTTGCTGTATACTTACATGTGACACCACAGAACCATACTATTCCTGCTCAACTGCACTATATTCATCGTCAATTTCATTCTCATCTTCGTATCCGCGAAAAGTTCGTTTAATACTGGAAAGATTGCATTGATCACATTTGCATCGGCTGACGCTATGTCTCTTTTCACAGTTAAGAAACGCTCTCTTCTTAGAGACTTTACGGATCCAGCGGTAGCGCTCGTCGTTCCGCTCATCACCATCGACCTATCCACAATTTGCGTCGGTATATACTCCTACGCGCATGAATTGGGTCATTTCGACGGATACGACTACCCGACTCACTACGTTGGAGTGTATTGGTTCTACTTTAGCATCGCGGTCTTGACTGTCATACCCGTCACTTTTGGCTGGTTTGGGTCGGTTGGCAAGACGCATGAGTTGAGCAGCTTTAGTTTGACTGGTTGCTTCTTGGTCTTTCCGATTGTAAGTGCTCCCTTGTTGTTAACATGTCCACGGAACCTCGCTACCGAACGCTGTCTATACGAGCGTGCTGATCCTTCAACGACGTCCACTCAGATGCTGGGCGGTACTATGGCTCTCGCCGCTCTACAGAGAATACCAGCATCACACCCACAAACGTTCGCCATCTTGATATCGGGCTACATGATGCAGGGTATTGGCTTCGGCGTCTCTGCATGTTTCATCATGGTCAGCCAATACCGGGCGATCAGGTATGGTTTCCATAGAGGTGCAAGTGCTGCTTCTGGATTCTTGGCTTGTGGTCCGTTCGGCTATACCGCTTTGGTTCTGCTGAGATTGGGCGACCTGGGAAGAAATATGTAGGATTTAAGCCACGTCGACCCGAGTCGTTCACTACTGAAGTTTGTTTTTCCTCTTTGATACAGTCTACCCCTCTACACGCCGCTGACCACAGCCGCTGCCGATGTCATGTACTACGCGGTCATTCCGGCAGTCCTCTTCCTGGTTGGCCTAAACATCTACTTCTTCATCTTCAACTTCGTACCGTGGGCGTGAGTATCACCACTACATTTTCTGCCATCTAACCGTAGTCCGAATGGTGCTTATCTTCACCTACTGTTTTCAGAGTGGTATGGCGCACCCATCTTGCATGTAAATCGATTTCTTCGTTCTCAATAGTTGAATATATATCTGACTCGCCTGTGTCCTTCAGTGAATCCAGCCGGTTGCTGGCCTATCACCTTTCCGAACTGTGCGTAGCGGGCTGCTGCGCCTGAAAAGACGGAGAGGTACTGACAGACACATCGTTCCCATACAGCCGGCTTGGTTCTTACGCTCGCTGCACTTGGCAATACTTTCGATTCTACTGGGTGAGTGGCTGCTCAAACATGATCCAGGTTAGTGAAGTCAAAGACCTCAGCACAATTAACGCTCTCTACTCCAGCTTTCGGATCATGCAAGTCATAATGGCAGGCTTCATCGTGACGTGCTACGTTGTGATCTTCACATGCTGGATCTATCGACTGATTTGGCCAGCCGACCAAGAACTTCGGAATAGAAGATATGCAGCTTGGAATCAGGAACACTTGTCATTCTGGAGTAGCTGGAGAGAAGCTGAAGAGGCGGAACGCGAATATCGAAAGAATGTCAGTAGGCGGAATAGTGGAACTTTGCCTTAAGTTCGGCATTTGTACATCTTGACAATTGTGCACCAACATCTAACATCTAGCATATCGAGTATCAGCACTGTAGCTTTATCATTAGTAGGCTCCTTGGACAGATGTCATCAAAACTTTGTTATACAGACACCATTAGCAGTTCTATTGCACAGCTATTTTGACAAGGTTCGCCTTTGCTATATGCGTGTTGCCACCGGCATTCAAGTTGAAAGGCACAGTTCCTGTCTCGAGGTACGGTACCTCTCAGATGTTGCTTCCGGACCATCACACCCGTCATAACCAACACAACAATGCCTATACATAGCTGACAAGAAGCATCAGGGTATACGGAAATACCTGAGGATCGCTCAACCGGGACCGAGCAAGATGTCATTTGCACACGCGGCTGCATCGAAAGGTTAGGCACGCGGACTATGGAGACAGAGCTACTCGGCGGAGGGATACAGCTGCTGACCACGGCATTGTGACCACAGGCATTCTCACATGGACTGGCATATCCTCTGTGATAGTCAGGTAAGCTTCACGTTGTTGGGTGTCCGTCGGAGCTGGCCGAAGTCGCGATAGGATGATCAGCATAAGCGACATGGAGCAAATCACTGAACACGTCGTCTTCCCTACAGCACTTTTGGCAAGAAGTATCTGTGCCATCTGCAATTAGCACCGCACATCACTCGGTGAGCTCCCTTGTACTCCAGCCGTGCAGTTTGAAGCCTTGCAGTTCGCTGACCAGGTATTGCCGCATCATCCATTACAGTGATCATCAGGTTAGCCGGCTATCCATCTACATACAGCTATGCAGCAAGATGGCACAGTAGAGAGACCGAGCTGATACGCTGTATTGTAGTTCTGGCGTCTTATCTCTCGAAGTCTCGCTTTCACCTCTTCCATCGACCTCTTCGTCGCCATCCTCGTCCTCTACAACACCTCCATCACTTTAGAAAGGCGCTATGGGACAGCCAAATTCGTCTCCTTCGCTCTCGTGACGACCTTTTTCGGAACGGCACTGGAAGTTCTCTCCCTTACACTCTTCAAATATCTAGACGTAGGAATCGTCAGTCTACCCGCTGGTCCATTCACTTTTATCTTTGCCCTGCTATACAATTATAGCAAGAGCGTGCCTTCCTCTTACACATACAAGGTGTTTGGCCTCTCTTTCAACTCGAAATCATTGGTGTATCTGCTATCAGCCCAGCTGGCTTTTGCTGCACCTCCGAACTCGCTAGTCTCAGCGGGATGTGGAATACTTGCCGGCATGCTATACCGAAGTAACGTGCTAGGGAGCCGGTCATGGCGGATACCTCAGTGGCTGCAGGGACTAGGGAAAACATACCTTTCTCCACTTCTGGACTCCGGTCGAATGCCTAGGAGATCAGCGAGAACAACGCTGGACGACGTAGATCCAGCACCCGGTGCGAGTAGGCCTACAGCAGCTGCGGCTGCACAAGCGGGAGGAGCACCACCTCCAACAAGACAAGGAGCCATGGCTGAAGTCATGCAAACTTTGTGAGTTTGGCCTGCACCATCATTAAAGTGGATCTGTAAAGTATGTGACGGCTGATCCCTTCGCGTTTGCTGTATATGCAGTGCGTCAACTCGCACTTCTGCAGGTCCCCCAGCAGAAGCAGTAGCTCAACTACAAGCAATGTTTCCAGCAGCCTCTGCAGAACAGATTAATTCCGCGTTACAGCGAGGAGGAAACGATGTAAACAGATCTGTAGAGTATCTGCTGTAATGCACCAATGGAGAGAGAACGGACAAAAAGAAATAAATTGCAAATTGTTTTTCGCGGACACTCCAAATTGACATCCCAAATTGGCCTCGTCGACAAGGAAGGCCATCATGATCTTTGGCTCCTGGTTAACAATTGAATAGGCTCGCTTGAATGTGGTGTTGCTACATTACTGTACTCAATGGACGGAATATACGACTAGACAACAACATAGGGTATGACTCGCTTCACTGACGCGGGCAAGAGAAATTAGATAAAGCATTTCTTGATTGGTATTAATGATCCAAGCATCTTGTCTTCGCCAGCCCAGACCTTTTGCTTCAAGCGTTCTCCTGGCGAAAGAGGAGCACTTCCTGATCCGCCATTTTGACTACTCACAAGAAAGGAAGGAGAAATTTCGCACGGATTTACGCATAGATAAACACCCGCGCTACAGGAAGTAATGTAATGTCGTCGCTTTTGCTGGCATACCCCGTGCTTCTTGTGGTGCCGCTTCAAAGACTTTATATTCTTGTTCTAGATGTTCATCTAATTGTAATATCGACGCTACGTTCCCGCATCTACAGACACACACAGTGGATATGATAGATTAGCCTCCCAACCTTGCTCAAGAACATTGAACTGGAATTAGGCCAAAGAAAACGCACCTATAGCAATAGTTAGGTGCTGACCAGACAGTCACCAGCGCGCCGTCGTGTACGATCTTATACCCCTCCATGACAAGTTGATGCGCTCTAGCGATTAAATCTAAATCGTTATGCTGTACGAATTTTTGAGTTATATCACCACCAAAAAGATATCCTGCTCCTCGAGGTGATAATCCCCAGCCTGTTATATCGTCTGGATCGGACCATAGCAGATCACACATCGCTCCGTCGTGTGGTACTTCTTGTTTGCGGTCCAACAAGCGTATCTGTTAGAGGAAGGAGAGAAGTAAAGATAAGCACTCTTGCGCTGGCCCCTTGCGATACTATCGGAGCTTACCTGATCTATTGAATGTATGTTCGGACTGTATATTCACAAAAGCGTCAGCCGACTTCCCGGAGTCAGTATAATCTAGAGGTGCGCTCACCTCAAACCACCATGAACACAAAACACTCTTCCATCGACCAACGCACCAAGTGCTAAATAATCAAAGACTTCACAGCAATGTCTCCAAACGGAAGCACTTCCATATTTCCTCTGGCACTCTTCATAGAATCCATAAACTTGCGTGATTTGCCTTGATTCGTGATTTCCTCTGATTAAAGTTATCCTATCTGGATATCTTACTTTTAATGCTAAAAGTAAAAGAAAGGTCTCGACGCTGTAGAAACCTCTATCTACAAAGTCGCCTATTTTGTTGATAATGATATGATATCAGAGATCGGTTGCATGCATGTAGTAAGCGGAAGTTCGGAAAGAAGATGGATAGAAGAAAGTAGAAGGAAATGCTTACCCATGAAGAGGTAGTTCGTATCTGGACATGGACCGCCGACTTTGAATAGTTCCATAAGGTCATGGAACTGTGTTGATGGATGTATGTCAATAAATGGAGATCTGCCAGAAGAACAGGAAGAGTAGAAGCTCGTCGATTCACCTGACCATGGATGTCACCGCATATCTAGAGGAAGGATTTCAAGAGATATGAAATAGCAATGTCAGTCAAGTGTACCCTGCTATAAAGTGAATATGTTCTGTCTTCTTGCTTCCTTCTTGCAGCACTGCATATGATCAAAAGAGCGAGCAAAGCAAGCGCACTCACCGTCACGGGAGAATCAACCGCTTGGACGTTGGCTTCTTCAATCAGTATCTCTCTCGCCTTCAAGCAGAGCTCCTTCACTTGAGGTTCAGAGATGTATTCGCATCGCCGGAGCTGCTCGATCTGCCTGTAGACAGAGACATATGAAGCTCTTTTAAGCATGGCCGAGTGCGAACAGCAGAGTGACAATGCCGCACCTATCGAGGTCGCTCGACATCCAAGCTAGCACGCAGTACCTATGACACTGCTGCTGCTGCTGCTCCTGTTGCTCCTCCTTCTATCGTCGCTATGTTCTTGATTTCTCGATTGCGTTCAAGGTCAAGGAGAGAAAACCGAAATCAAGTTGAGAAATCCAGCTTGTCTTCTTACCATTCTGTCCATCCATCTGGAAATGATTATGGCAAAGCATGACTCTGCATCAACCATGATACCTGCTTCAGCTCCATGGCACAATGATGCTGTTAATCTCGCTCGAATGACCTCCGTCGCTTTCTTCAAGTGTTCTGCCCTCACGATCATCGAAAATTTGAAGGCATTCTTAACCCGTAAGTTCATCATCCATTGAATGCATCACAATACACACACACACTCTCCTTCTTTCCACCACTCCCCTTTACACGATGAAGCTATATTCCAAGATGACGAGTCGTAGTCGGGCCCCGTTTAGAAAAGGCTGTTGGCGCAGCTGGGCTTGACAATGGCGATAACCTCTTGGCTACCTAATTTTACTACCTGATACTTTCATCACACTATCCTACCTCTCCCCTCACGCACCTCTGCTTTGCCTTCCTTTCTGCTTGCTGACATGTACTCCTTTCCAGATTTACGATAACCCAAACTTCTCCCAGCGCCCCTGGCAGCTCAAAAGGGCGAAGGCCAGCTCTACTCGAGCAGCTTTATCCTGACCCGTTATTCCTTGCTCACCCGCTGTACTGGTGAACTTGATTTTCAGCGTCCGCCTGACCACCAGCGCACCAGACCTACTAACCATAGAGCATAGCCATGTCTGTCAACGTGTTGGACCCCGGGGCATTGCGCGTGCATATCAAAGGCAGACATGTACTCTCCTCTGTTGACAATTCAGACTCCTCTCTTCTTTACTGCACCCGCCTGGACTTCTTACATCTCAGCCCCCTTTCTATGTGGCCTTGATACCAACCAGCAATGACCCATTGCGGGGAGTTCATTACACTCACGGCACCGATCTTGCGTACCAAATCTGCAAGATACACGAGACACCAGCGGCACATAGGCGGCGGTGGTGATGGCATGAACCAACGTGTATACCACTACTACGATGGTACACAGGATAACCGTCCAAAATTGCTTGTCCAGCAAGACCCAGATGCCTCAATATTGGTACCACCCGTATACATTGCTCTCCTGCGCAACAGAAACACGGACCGCGCACTCGCAGGCGTCGAAGCGCACATTATCGATATTGGACCCACCCAATGCTTATTCAGACCGCACTTCACCCAGGTCGGCTGGTCAGTAGGGAGGACGAAACAGGTCTTCGACCAAAACAACACCCGCTCGTCGGATATGTGTCGCTTGCGTTGCCAAGGTGGTTATTATACTTATTCAGATCCACTTTGGCAGTCTGGCAGACCCTTACGGGTCTGCTATGCCGTGCCTTCGCACTCCGGTCCCGGAACAAGATATGTTCCCGTGAAAGCCCTGCGAGAGACCACGCTAGCGCTACAGAGTGGCGAATGGCTTCTGCAACCGCCTCTTCGAGAAGCTCACGGCGAGCCATGGTGTGTTCTTGTACAAGACCTCGAGCCGTTCGGCAAATACCCTGCCCTCGTCGGTCCACAACCCGCCGCATCTGCATGTGTGGGAGGCCCTGCGGCTACTGCCATGATTAGCGGCGGCCTGTCAGCAAGGACTATCCAGCCTGCTAAGGCTAAGCCACTGTCCAACAAGGCCTCGTTAACAGGCACCGGACGTCACAGGCGCAGCGAGGCGCGGTGACATACCACTGCCGATAAGACTGACACACCTGCAACGTGATCAGCATTTGTGCAATTACATCGTTAGAGCCAAGTAGCTACTTGTCACAATAGAGTGTAGACCCGTCTAGTCAACCGTGCCTTATCGAAAGCACCAAGCTCCACGTTAGTTACTGCGAGCAAGCACAGGGTCGAGCTTTTGCGCCAATCACGCATGACACGGTTCCTGCACCACGACCCATGCCAGAAGGGGTTTGTCTGACGCATTTGACTTCGCCGGCTTTAGCTTGCGATGTTCAACCGGACTACACTATCCCTGAGAGATGACTGCCTGGTTCTTCTTCTAAAGATTACACAGTAATGGTACAGCCGCCTCTAGTATACAGACTCAAACAGATTAAAACTGACAGTGGTAGATCTGGATGTTTATCATGCAGGATAGTAGTCAGTAATGGTAATTTATTGGTTGGCATCAGAGACCTACATTGAGTTTAGCATCGGTACCTCCGACACCCAATACCATTTCATGAGGGTGGAAATGCATCGACACGACAGGATGTACACTGCCGTCTCGGAACGAGGGTCTTGCAGACGATGTGTTGCGGAAACGAGAGATGGGCTCGTTGCCCAAAATATTCCAGACTTTGACGATGCCTGCTTCGGATCCACTGGGAGAGCGATTGGTAATGGTCAGACTACTATCTGACTCGCTGCAGGCAAAGCAAAGCAGTACGTACGTTGCAAATACTGGAGCATGATCATGCACTGCAAGCTGCGTGAGACCACCTTGATGCGCTTGTATCGTACGGAAAGGCTCGTCTGCTCGTATGTCCCAAAGGCAGACTTCTCCGGTCAAGCTGAATTCAATGGTCGCTTAGCACCATCAACTCGTGTACACGGTAAAAGAATGACTGTTCTCACCTTCCAGACAGGAGTTCGCGGTTTCCACCCTTCTGCATGTGCACCTTCTTCACCCAAGAACGATGGAAGCCTTTCCAAGCCTTGACCATCGTTTCTCGGGGAGATAAGCGTGCGTCATAAACTCTGACGGCACCATCTCCGAATCCAGCTACTATCATATCGCCAGCAGCTTGATCCGAAGTCAGACTCGTTACACACGAATTCGAGCGAGTCGCGATTTCCTGGAGGAGTCGTCGTCAGAAAAAAGTACAGAAGGCGCATGACAATGCTACATACTCGTGTGCAGACCTCAGTGGGTGCATCCCAGATCTTGATATCTCTGGCATTGCCACCCGCGAGTAACCGTCCGCGTCCTTGTTGCCAGTCTAGTACGAGCCCAGACTCGGCATGCGTTGTGGGGACAAGCTGACTGAGGGCTCGCCAAGCCGTTACAAGGAAAGGTTTAGGCGTATCATAATCTCGGAAAATGCGAACACAGCCATCGGCTAGCAGATACACTGGGTCAGCTCGGTCTACTCGCTTCGTGAGGTGCAAGCGTACCAGTGCCAGTCATAAGCAGTGCCTGATCGTCATCGTTGATGAACCTGATACTGGAGATCTTCGTGCGGGGATCAAAGCGGTCGTCCTTCGTTAGGGTATTGACGAAGCGATTCAAAGACCGACCGAGTCGCCAGTCATACAGCCTAGATATTCAACGAAGAAAGTCAGTATGCTGTATAAAAGGCAGATCTGGCTGGCATAAGGTCTAACCTGATCATTCCACTGGAGTCACTAGTGGCTATGTGCGGCTCGAATTGATGGAAGGCGAAGTGCTCCGGTGTCGTGACGTTATCGAACTCAGCGTCCAGTTGATCCCATCTATTCTGGCCAGCAGCTTCCTTCAATGGTTGCGTGGTCAGCAAGACCTTCTCATTCCGCTCTCTTCGCCAGTGACGTTCGTTGTACTCGATGCTTCCAGGCTCGTCCGATTCTTTCTCCTTCATCTGCGGATTGATGAAATATTCCGTACTCCAATCAAAGTATTCAGATCGAAGGGGCATAATCTTGGAAGTAGGCCGGCCTTGGTCATCACTTGCTGTTGCTGCAGGGACATATGGAGGCCAGGGAGGAGGATCCGAGACAGGATTAGGAGCCAGTTCGACAGGTTGCGCGACTCGAGCAGGCCGTACCACTACAGGAGCTGGCGTCTGACGAAGTCGTTTCAGCCTCTCCTGATCACTCCTGAAGAGGGCTTCCTTCGCTTCTTCTACCGTTATCCGCGGTTTCACGTCTGAACCAGCGAGACTGTTCCTAGATGACGAAGAAGCATTTCCAAGCCTCGAGTTTAATTTGGTGGCAGCATGCAGTAGCGAATCAGCCGATCCCGTCCGCCGCATTGCCTTCTGAACTTGAGCATAGTCGCCGAATTGGGCCACGGACTTCGACGAAGGCAAAGTCGTTCCTGCTCGAACTGGTACGGCTGCTCTAGGTGACGATATTTGAGATGAAGCGCGGGACGAGCTTGCAGCAGGGGAACTAACATGCCGACTGACATGCGGTTCCGATAGCCCAAGCTGCGCCAAAGCTTTCAAAGCGGTTCCTAGGGGGTATCTTGGCTTCTCAGGTGTCGAAGGGACGCTGGCTTCTCCAGTCGAGTTCGACGTCTGCACTTCACGCTTTTGATGATATCGATTCGATGGTCCGGGCTCATCATTGTCATCGTCTTCAGATAGGCTTCCCTCGGATGTGCTCGCGACTGCACTCGGCAGGTCCGAATCCAGGAGCTGTTCGTGAATATAGTCCAAAACCATATTCGCTCTCTCCGACACGTCGGGGAAAGGATCTGCTGCCAAATCCAGCAGTACTCTGTACATGCACGAGAACATGATAGCTTTAAAGCCAGGTGAATACGTTGATGTGTTCGCCTTGTTGGGGTCCATAAAGCGTACGCTCTGCTCCATGACATTCATGCGCTCTTCAAACACTTCCGCTGGATTGCGACGTATGCCATCAGCTCGCTCGATGGCATTATCGTACGCTGCGACGACGAAGCTTCCTCGATGGTTGTATACGAGTGCGGACAGCAGAATGATGAGCTCCTTTCTTACGAGAGGCGATCCATCGCCTTGGCATTTGAGGGTTGCCATAGCCACACCCAACTCTTCGTCCGCTTGCCATTGTTCCGATAATCCCGTCCGCTCAGGTGCGCTTCCGCTCAATGGTCTACCAGCTTGACTTCTGTTCGCTTGCATATCCGCGGCAGTTGTGCCGATAAAAACACCCAACGCGAAGAGAATCGCAGCTCGTACTTCCGGTACTGGATCTGCATGTATTTGTGTGGTAAGATCTGAATGTGCCTTCATCTTGACGCCTAATCCCTTCGCTTCATCAAAGTCATCCCACAGTACTCCAATACACAACGCCGCCCATTGTCTAAGTAAAGGGTCTTCGTCATTAAGATGAAATAAGCACGATTCGAAGACATTCGAACGTGAATTCGCAGGAACGCTAGTGAGAGCCAGATTTTGTCCAAAGGGATAATCCCTCATAAATATAGAAATAATGAAAGCGCACATAGCACGATGTTCAGAAACGTTCGGAATGACAAGCATTGATTGTTGAGGATCTAAAACGCCAGCAAAATAATGAAATGGTAATTCAGGTCTTCCTCCATTTCTTGAATTTGGTAAACCTGCTGCCTTTGCTAGATCTTCTTGACATAATCTATATATTCCTAATATCCGAGCCCAGATATAGATTAGGACTGGTCTTAATTCAGGACCTGGCGCTTGAAGGAGTTTCAGCACGTATGGGAAGATTCCAATTGCTAAACCCATCTCTACTGCCCATGGACCTAGATCTAGGAACTTGCATAGAAGCATTAAAGCTCGCAGTCGATGATGTTGGGACAGGAGGACTTGTAGTAGGACAGGCAGATGTTCGGGTGCCTCCGCTGCCACGCGCAATGTCTTGTGTATCCGCTTCAAGTTCGCCATGACGATAGCAGCTTGTGGCTGATAGCGCGTCACTGCTGTGCTTGAACCATTGATAGAGCCGCCTCTCTGAGCACCAGGTCTACCCTTCTCAGCTTGTGCAGCGTCTCCATTCGTGAGCAATTTCGAGCCATTAGGAGTATACAAATCCAGTTTCGCGAATGTTTCAGGGAATGTTCGTTTATATCCTCTTGCTAATATTTTCCCTTGTTCCAGGTATGCCTGAGCTGCATCCACTGTTCGTGCTGTGCCTTGATCTATCCAGACTGAGAAAGCCGACAAGTGATCCGCGAAGAAGTATGAATGTGAAAAAACGACAGGAAGTGGAGGAGCTTCACCATTTCTTTCTGCTGCTCTCTTCTTTTCGTCATATGCCAGTAAAGTAGGCATTTGAGCCAAACATCTATCGAGTGCTAAATCCCAACTATCCCAAAGTGGATGATTCGCACAGCTTGGAATGGCAGGTATTGATATTGGAGTGCAGTTATATCTCTTCATCACTCGCTCAGCTAGGAGAAAGCCTCTAAATAGCGCAGCGAGAACAAGATCATGTCTATATAAGCGTTGGAATAAATGTCTAGGAACCATATTCCAAGCGATCGTATCCGTGACCGAAGTGAAGATCCACATTAATTCTCCCAGGGGTGTTTTGCGATCTGTTGTTCTGCCAGGTATCTTCATCGCTGTTTCTATGTCCATCTTGTTGCGTAATGGATTGTGCAGTATGAAGAAACGAAGTGACATCTCGATGGGTGATGTAATACATGATGTGAATAGATCAGCTGGTAGATCTGGATTCATAGGTAATGTTTCGTGCGCTTGACATGCTGCAAGTTGGAATATGTCTTGTATGGATGATATAGGCGTACCACTACTAGCAGAAGTATGAGTAGTAGAGTCCGGTGTTCCTGTACCTTGTTGATGAGCTTGTTGCTGTTGTTGATTTGCGGAAGAAGAAGAAGAAGAAGAAGGAGGGGCAGTCGTAGCTGATGGAGCGGGAAATTTACCCTCTGGTAAATTCTGAAGTTCTTGTATTTTGGCTGTGATATGACCTGCATTTGAGCAGTCCCAGATGTAGACTGAAGGTCCGCTGAGGTAGCCCACTATGTCCGCGACGGCAACTGGGATATATTGAGTATACTGTCGATTGAAGACCCAGATCTCTCCTGAAGAAGTAGGTCGTGGGACACCATGACCATTATAGTAAAACAATGCACGTTCAGATCTTGCTTTACGTCTTAAGCTGACACATAGCTTCCTTAGATCTTCATGCGCAGGATCCATATGGGTAGTGAATTTAGCTTTTGACGATACAGCAAGATGTTCGAATTGCTGTTCTATATTCTTGGATATCTGATCCATTGCTCTATCTTTCCCTACTGCGGTGGTGTCCACCCATGTTTCCAAACGTGCACATGGAGAAGTCTTGATGATGTCCGGAGGGTCGAATCCTATCCGTAGACATACAACCAGCGCACCTGCGATAGTCTTGACTTTATCTTTTGTTCTCCAGTCTGGCGGACTGATGTATGGAGGTGGTTTAGCTCTTCCTGCATTTGCATGTCGGGTCTGTATGCGGTTATAGTAATTGAGTGAGGATCAGCTTTACAAATGTAAAGGGTCATAGATAGATCAGACGCACGTCGGTGTAGTACAGGAAGTACCTGCTCTCGAGCTCGCGGAGAGTCTCTTCGGACGAGTCGAAGCCATGCCTTGATAGAGTGCCGTTAGCTTTTGGAGGTGAATCATCACCACCAGCTTGTTGTTCTGCGCCATTGTTGTCTGCATCCTTGTCGTCGGTATTCTGCTCCTGCTCTTCCTCACTGTCGTGATCATCATCACGATGATGGCCATTGGCAGCAGTGAAAGCAGGACCACTCGAGACAGCAGGAGAAGAGCTGCTATCGTATCCATTCAACGCCATACCACCACTCGAGGAGACAGTACTGCTCCTACTGTGAGCATGTGCTTGTGCTTGAGCATAGTGCGAGGGAGCTCTTGCGCCAGTCCCAGGCAGCAGTGGGGCTCGCTGTGCCATAGTTTGGAGGACTACCCAGTTCAGCTAGCTGAGCATTTGATGGAGTGAGGTGAGCAGTCAGTGAAGCATGCTGCGTACCAGTGTATGAGGATTGAAGTAGTGTTGATATGAGATGAAGCTCTCTGTAGGATGTGCGTGCTCCCCCATCCAGACCTGCTATCGCTCTCATTTCTCGATCATCCTCTTCACGACAGCACACTCTCGACGCAAGTGATGCTGTCTTGCACGACAACTCAGCACAGCAAGGACATCTTGGAAGACTGCAGAGAGGTCTAACGGTGACTATAGACCGGTCTGGGGTGACTGTCTTCCGGAGAATCTCATTAGAGTGAGACTACCACCATGTGAGTCGGCTATGACAGGCACGCGTATATACACACATACACACAAAGCAGCAATGGAATATCGAGCTGACTGCACTCCGCTTGACTACATCACTACAGGCCACTCCCAGACGAGACTAAAGCCAAATCAGCAAGAGACCTGATAGCGCGCTTCCAATCCAACATCAACACGAACTCCGAGGCACCACTCAAACCACGCCATTCATTCGGTTCAAATGAACGCTTCGAGGGTGGTGTTGATAACAGTGTCAATTCTGATATAAGCGAAGCTAAGAGAGTACCCTCGAGTAGGATCAACAATGCAAGAGCTTCTCTCGAAGCGGGACTTTCTGCTCTTTCGCTGTCCAGGTCTACCTCGCATGCATCGTCATCTTCCTCCTCCCTTTCGTCCATGACATCGCGTGATGCTGGCGTTGACAAGAGAACAAGTACCACGTCAGCAGAGAACACGAGCATTGCATTGGCTGATCATGCGGCTGCTCAGTCAGCTGAGGAGGTGCCTATTCGTGATGTAGAGGCCGCAAGTAGGCCTACTACTATCATCGACAAACAATCAGACGCCACCGAAGAAGAGCACGCGTCAAAACTGAATGCAGGTGCGACGCCTCCCTTCAAGAGCGAAGAGGGAGTCTCATCGAATGATAAGCAAGCAGAGGATGCCGGTACCCATCCTACGAGAGTTGCTCAATTGGATGATGGCGATGCAGCGAAGAATGAGCCTGCCACAGCTCAGCACTCTACAACAATTCCAGAAACCCCTGCAAAAGCATCTAGCAACGATGTCACCCCATCGAAAGACACGAATAAGTCCCCTGCGGCGAACAAGGAAGAAGTGTCGTTAATGGCAAGTCCAGCTCTAGCGCGGACGCGACTTCTTACGGAACAAACAGGATCCCCAGCCATATCACCAGCCAAGGCTTCATCAGCGTCGAAGACGACAAGCGCAACGGAAGACAACGATTCACCTCCTGCTTCGAAAACCCTACCTACATCGAGTATAGTCCCCTCATCTTCCTCCCATGCCTCTGCCGCACAAACACCCGCAAAGACACCATCACGGTCCAGTGCGACGAAGACACCGCGTTCATCCATGACCAAAGCATCACCTGTCCCTGTCTCTCGTCCAAGTGTCGCTTCCCCTTCTCTTGCGACTACACCTAATCTTCGTCGTGCGCGTCCAGCAGTTTCAGAGACAGCAGAGAGTGCGAAGAAGCAGCCATCCCCGACAGTCGATCATGCTTCTGATCATTCGAAAGCCAGCACATCAGCTCGTGTCATAGGTGCATCTACGCCATCTCGTAATGCCTCTTCGTCTCTAGCTAGTACTTCAGGAAGTCGCCCTACTTCAGTCATGTCATCTTCTTCGACTGCTAAAATCCGCAAAACACCAATCGCTAGCACCGCAGTGTCGCGTCGCACAGCAAGTGAAGAAACGTCGTCTGCTGCGAGACCTAGGTCAACGTCTAATTCGACATCGGCATCTACGTCAGCCTCAGCAGCGGCAGCTGCAAGGAAAAAAGCATTATCACCAGCTGAACTTGGGCGTGCACAAGCTGCAGCTTCTACTTCACCTCCTTCGTCATCTCCATCTTCCGCTTCTAAACTCGCTCGCAGTCGCAGTGGCTTGAACATCCCTCCGAACCCATCAACGACGACACCCGCCAAGAGTCCGACTCGTTCACTACACACAGCTAGGAGTGGTTCTCCAGCTACCACACCCCCTTCTACGTCCACAGGCACAGATACTCTGTCAAGACTTATGAGGCCTACTATTGCATCACAAGCACATGCCAGATCACCAGTGTCAGCTTCAAGCTCGCCAAGCAATCGTATAACGCCATCTAGCAGTCCTGCTTCTGCTGGTGGGAAGCTTAAGAGTAATGCTCCCGTGGCCTTGAAAAAGACGAGGAGCTATGCCGGGACAGCTACTGCTGGTACCCGAGCGAAGGTATCGCGAGCTAGTCTGGCGAGTGCCAATACACATGACGAAAAGCAGGAGAATACCTCGTCAGCTTCGAATGGGGAAAATGCAGCGGGTAACGATAGCGTTCGACCAGAAGAGGAGGAAGAAGAAACAACCAAGCATGCAGAGGAGAAAGAAGAAGTGCCTGAAGTGGAAAATATACCTGATATACCGACGGATGATGAGATGCCCACAAATCAGGAGGAGAGTGAATTGCAGCAAACAGCTGAACACGCTGAAGAGAGCTCAGAAAGTCACTCAGGAAGAGCTGAATCAGCGCCTACATCGTCATCAACAATAGCTTCGACTCCCGTGGCAGAAACAAGTCATGACACCGAAACTTCTGCAAAGCCTGATGAAGGAGCACGTGCAGCAGAAGGTATCACCGAGAAAGTATTCACTGGTTTCGGACCCAATAGACCATATGGCAAGATAGGTCTACCAACAGAAGAAGCCACACCTGAAGAAGCAGCGCAAAGAGCCAAAGACGAGGAAAACAAGATCTTACCAGTTCATTTAAGGATTAAGCAATCACATGACTTGGAAGAAGCACTTTCATCGAACGACGACACTGCCAACAGCAATGGAGACGATGGAGACTTTGCTGATAAATGGGGCACGAGAGAGGGATCTGCTGGATTACCACCGTTGAAAAGTCCAAGCATGCTTTCCACGAAATCAATTGAAGGAGGTGAAAGTGGTACCGGTAGTGGCAGTGCGACTCCCTCGAAAGATAATGCGGAGGTGAAGAAGGTACCTATATGGATGAGGAAAGGAGGAGAAGCTTGATAATCTTTGATGCGTGAAAACTCGATAGATTGAAAAGTACGACCTTTTTACGTTTCCATTACCAGTATTCTTGAAGTGCCACAGGCAAGCAGTAGTCGAGCAGTTTGAATTGTTTTTCGACACAATGAATGATGTAACACTCCAACATATTCTTAATGCAATGGAAGGACGACTACATGTATTGTCAAGAGAAGGTAGCAACTTGAGTTCACGATATCCTCAGTCCTGCAGCTCGATCATCCTGCTATAGCTGCAAAAGGCCGCCTTGATTCTCTTTGCTACGCGCACCTCTAGCATATTCACGATGGCATCGACGGTCACGTAGGCTGTAGCCTACACATCTACGATACTCGACATCTTCGGACCTGCCGCCGTGATAACACTGTTCCATTCGAAGCAGACTTCTCCGCCGCCGCCGAGCACGCGCACAGCTGCACCACTGCTGCTGAACGGGCATACTTTCCTGTCATGGCTACACCGACAGAGCCGCCGCGCAATGCGGTGATGCGAATACGAATATGTGCGTCGTCTTGTCTCCTATCTGCCTTATCCCTCAGCCCTCTAAGCGACTGCCCAGCGAGGCCACTGAAGCTTGGAAATACCCGCTTCATTCTCCGCCCATATGCAGTCATTCGCGTATATGCCAGTGCTTACCATTGTTTTGCGTTCTTCTAACTTTGAATAGTCATACAGAAGGGACTGGGCAATACATCCAGAAGTCCGGGCGACTACATTCAGTACATGTACGATGCAGCAACAGGTCAAGCTCACCTTACACTATTCGGGCGTGCATTCGCATTCGCATCTCCGGAGCGAAACGAAGCAGACGCGAAAGAAGGTGTTCATGAAGCGGCTCTATGCCGTGATATACTTCATACTATCTTGAAGAGCGTACCTCCTGAACGCATTGAGAAGTTTGACTTGGAAAGAATAGCTACTGAATGGCAGAGTATGGCTACTCTAGGACCACTACCTTCGAAAGTGGTGGCACAACCGAACACGGATACTCGCTCCCCTTCTGTACCTTTTACTTCTTCGTCTACTGGTCTTCCTTCTTCGTCTACTTCTTCGTATCAGACAGCTACCAGCCAAGCTAGTCTAGTACAACCGCCTCGCTTACAGCCGCCAGCTTCATCCCCTCCACCCGCATATTCACCTCACTTAATTAGTCAAGCTTATTCACAGCCTACACAAATTGCTTCAAATCCGCATACTGTGCCTCAATACCCTTGGCTCGCAATGCCAGCTCACCCTACAGCTGCTACCTACACCTCCACTCAAGCGCCTGCGCAATCGAAATCGATAGGTGTTCATCCGATATTGCCTCCCAAGGTGCCCACTCTTGGTTCCCATGCTATCGTTCCACCTAGAGCCTCAATGCCTGACACGAATACCAATAATGTTGGCCCCGCACAGGCGTCGAGACCTCCATCTGCGCCTGCAGCGACTGCACACCCGGCTGCTTTGGTGTCCCCTTCCAGGTCTAGCCATACCGTAGCGGGACCTAGTCAATCGACAGCAAGTTCACATTCAAGACTATCACCTCCGTCCATGTCAACAGCATCAAGTACACGAAATGGTATTGGATTGCAAAAAGATTCTTCAAGAGCTTTCTTATCGCAAGACAGATCACCTCAAAAGTCACACGAGTCCGGGTTACCTGATTTTCACAATCCAGATGAAGTCAAAACATGGCAAACAATGCTAGCTGCCGAAACACCACACAATGCAGTTGACCGTATTCGCTGGCTATCAGAAGCTCACTTGAGCCGGTGCAAGAAGCCAGAAGTGTACAAACCATATCTAGACTTTCAATTAGAAAAGAACATCGCACGTTTAGTAGTAGCACGGTCTTCGAATATGTCATATGACATGAAGCTTCATCCAGAAGAGAGATACCTGATGCAGACTCAAGCTGGAAGAGAATGGCTCAAGGAAGACTTGGCAAGTCAGGCGATCAAGAAAGGTTTCTTACGGAATTACATCAAGATGAAGATGCCCAAAGGATCCGTCAGGCATCAGGTCGACGAGATAATAAGGAGATATTCTGATATGAGATCCTTGCATCTCACCAGAAGACCCTCACCTCCCTTGTCACCGCGCGCAAATGGGCATAGTCAACGTGAAAACCTATCGCAGGCTTCGACGCCTGCTCGTCCTTTTGATTCAAGTTCTACGAGTTCCACAAGCAAAAGCAATCTCCCTACCTCCGTCGCATCCGCGACAACACCTTCAAGTAATCCTCGGTCGCATGCATCCCAGGGGACTAGACTGACCACCCATTCGCCAACGTCTCGAGAGTCGGGTGTCCAGGAAAAGTTGGCGGCACGAGATCTGTCGGGTTCAAAAGAGGATGTCCCTGCAGGGACGTCACACTCTGCCACATCAGCTTCGCAGCCTCGCTTTGCATCAAGTCAAGTCAATCCCGGTCTCAACCACTCCGCAACTGACTCGAGCCAGCCGAGAATTCTTCCAGTCTCTGCAAACCACAATGCCGCAGCTTCTGCTCCTGTCACGAGTCAAGACGTATCCATGGGGTCTTCCAGTCCTCCGTCCGCCCTCAGCGAAGCAATGGACACTGCCTCAGGTCAAACGATTCCAGAAAGTCAGCTTGCGCCCAAAGAGCCTCTTCGCGGGCATGCATCGCTGCCGAGACATCCAGGCGGAGGTACCTTCATGCCTGGTATTGGTATCAGTGATGATATGCTTCCGCCGGACATTTTCGGACACGATGACCTACTGGTAGTCAGCAACCTTGCAAAGAGATCGTCAAGCGATCCTCGACTGAATGCGCATAACCGGCGAAAGTCACTTTCGCAGGATGCCAACCCTGGTGCAGTGCAAGCTTCTGTACCACCAACTAGCCCGCACGGGGCCGAAATACCTCCGTTGACCCGCTCACCGGCTATTGCAACGACCACGCTCTCGGCGCCATCGACTGAGACGATGCGTGAACAGGCAAAGTCTGCGCTCAGCGAGCAAGGCCATCCCGAACAGGGGCATCAACCTGCAGCAACAACAATTTTATCCAAGGCGCCTCTAACGATGTTAGAGCGCTCAACGGAAGGTCCTGGTGCTGTCAGAGAGAGCCAGAGTGACGGAGGGACTGGCGCAGCACCAGCTAGAACGACTTCGCTATCTGAACGGATCGCTTCCGAGCCACAAGGACAGCATGTCCAGACCGCAGGGTCAAGTCTATTAGCAAGATTACAAGCTGAGAAGGCTACAGCTTCCGAACAGTCGCGGAGCTCAGCCCAGATGCTCAACAACGAAAAGGTAGGTGGTGGTGGCTCTCTGATTGATCGCTTGTCAGATCGAGAAGCAGAGCTACGAAGGAGGATTGGAGCTTTACGGAGGACGTCGGTGCCCGCTGAGAACAGAGAGGAGGCATCTACCGATGTGGATATGGACGTAGACAGCGCGCAGGCGGCGCCAGTGAACGCTCTACCAGACGGTCAACTGGCGAAGAAAGGCGTAGCAGCTCTTGCCAAACGCGAACAAGCTTCGGTGTCAAGCGAGATTGCACAAATCCCGGTTGCGTTGGGGAGAGCATTGGATGAAGGAAGGAGCATACTAGCTCTTGAAAACATGGTTGCAAACGCTCCGCAAGGATCTGCGGCTAATGCGACCGCTGTGCCTCATATAAATGCTTTTCCAGCTTCGGTCACTGCGGATAATGCGCTACTTGCAGATATGCCGCAAAGAGTGGCCGCCTCGGTCTCTACTCCGGCGGAAGCAACCACCACTCAAGAGACCATGGCTCCAGCCCAAACACCTCCACCTAGACCTTCACCAGCCTCATCCAAACCACTGGCGGAAAAGTCAACGCCTACTGCAGCCACGCACACTATGAGTGCTGGATTGATGTCGGTCAGCCAGCCTGCGGACCTCACACAGAACGTTGCGCAGGCACGTCCAGCGCCCGCGCCGCAGGCATCTACAGCTTCTACGGCGTTGGCGGCAGTGCCTATACCTACTACAAAAGCACCAGATACGAGCCGGACAATGTCATTAAGCAACTTTACGAGCTCCAGCGAGCTCGTCAGACGGAACGACCAACCACAAGAACCTGCTTCTGCCAAAGCGCGGTCGGGCTCTTTCCACTCAACATACACTGGCGTCTCGCGTGCCGCGCAAGATGGGTCATTTTACGATGTGCATAGCAAACGGCGCCGAGACAGCGCTACCGTCAGCTCTAGTACTACTGAAACGAACGGATATCGAGAGGAAGGGGCGGAAGACAAGAGGAGACGGAGGGACAGTCCGCCTGTTTCTGCTGACGGCTCACGCACTGGCGTAAGCCGGCCGGCTGGGAAGGCGGGCTTGGAAACCTTCGTCGTAAGCTCACCGCGCTGTACACTCAGGGCAGTCAGAGATATCGTTCAGGTCAGCTGATGAAACATTGTTCCGGTGGGGTCTACAGCCGTTGGATCTATTTACCAAAATGCAGGAAATGACTTCGATTCTAGCGAAGCTGGCAAGTGGCGCACTGACATACGACCAGGCATGCGAGACGCTATATGCACTTCGCTTGCCTCCAGTCATGGATAGTGCAGCTTTTGAAGCTTTAGAGACGGTATGGAACAGTTCAGCGGCTCGATTGTTCGAGAAAGCAAGCACAGACTTTGGGTAAGTAGGCTCCGATTTCCATACGCCTATAATGCTCTAGCCGAGATAAAGACTTTGGTGAGCCCGCTGAAAGTTTCTCCTTCCCTCCTGTTTGTTTTGCTGCTGGTCTATCTATCCCTTTTCTAGCACTTCCGATTTGGTGCTGATGCCCAAAGCATGGGTGGAGGAGAGCATGGAGCTACTACAGGCGCATAGTAGATCTCCTTGAAGAGAGCTCATACAGCTTTAGGCTGCATGGAACGCCTCTAGATTCAGTCCCCAAGGACGGTTAGACCATAGATGGCGATTGTGTCTCCTTCGACAAAGCAACAACGAATAGCTTCACGATCTATCCGCAAGCATGCGTGCAGCATGCTAGAGGACGACCTAAATACGAAGAGGAAACGAAGAAGATGAAGTCGAGAAATTTCAGTGCATGTTGTTGTACTATATAGCGTAATTAACGCTGTTTGCAGCCCATCGTACTATGCGATGATCCAATGAGCAGTGATGAGGAGTCGTTTTAGACTTGCAATATTACGCAGGCTCCGAACCAAGCAGCCTACCATGTCCTAGTCTGAACAGTGACGATGCTATATTGGAGGTCTGCTCCCTCTTGTTATGCCATGTCATGTCTTCGCGATAATTGCTGTAGATCACGTGCATTTGTAGCCCCCCCTGTTTCCGACGTGATGCGCCATTGACAGAGAGTCGCCTTGTCACGGTCTGCCTTCCAGCCATTGACATTGAGTATAACAGGATCTCTAGCACTTCAAGACTGTCCTCTCTACACCACCAGTCGAGTCAGCATGCCGTCAAGCAGCAGTCTCGATATCGGACACGGTCGACCTGGACAAGGCAAAGGGCGACTGAGCCATCCCAGAGTGCCGTCGGCATCGTTATACGATGCCTTCGACGCCGAGCAGATCAAGCAGTTCAAAGAGGCGTTCACTGTAAGCATACTCGATGACACCTGTGTGCTTACCGTGATGATGGCTGAGCTGAGATGACTGTGTTGTTGCGTATTGTATTGTGTATGTAGATGATCGACCAGGATTCAGATGGATTGGTAGATGAGAAGGATCTAGGCAAGCTATTGCAGCAGTTGGGTGAGACTATCCTACTTACTTCTCTTGTGAAAGTGCTCACAGCTGACCATTGCATCCCAACCTGTCAATTAACAAAAACAGGCTTCAATCCAACACCTCAAGTTATCGCGTCCTATTTCGACGCGACTCCATCACGAAGCCGCTCCATCAATTTCACTACTTTCCTAACTATGTTCTCGGATCATTTACTGTCTATGGATCCTGAAGATGAACTGAGTGAAGCTTTTGCTGCTTTTGATGAGACGGATTCGGGTTACGTGCCTGTTGCTCAGATGAGGATGTTCCTAGCTACATTGGGTGATAGAATGTCAGAAGAGGAGGTAGGGTGATCTACTTTCAAAGCGACATACACAACTGTACTGATTGACTAGACTCCTGGTGGGTATTAGATATCACGCTTCTTATCGCCGCCATTCACAGATAAGCATGGCAACTTCAACTATCGTCAATTCCTCAAGAGTGTCCGCGTGACGGATCAAGACCAACAACAGCAGCAGCAACAGCAACAGCAAAGCAAGCCATGATGAGCAGTCACGACTGAAGTTCTCAATGTATCCATCTCTGCCATTTCGCCAGTGCTACATTCCCTGCTTGATATTGTTCACAATATGTGTATAGTAAAGAAGAAGCAGTCCATTGTCGTTGTACATCTACAGCACGCCACCTTGTAGCAAGAAGAAGAAACTTGTAATTCTAGTCGATGATGAGCTCGCTGACACTGAAGGAGTGGATTGAAGTGGTCAGCTTGCATAGTTGTTGATCCATGTAGTTGCGCAAATACTCACTGCCAATCCTCGTAGCTGCCGTCTGGGAGGAAACGCCTGACGATAAGTGGGATCTTGTGAGCTGCCAATTCCTTCATTGCGATATCTAGAGGGTCCGTCTCTCCTTCAATGGGTACAAGAACAGGTGCGTTCATGCTGGAATTCACACCATATATCGTCAGTCACTGGCCATGAACTCTCCCCATGTCCCATCCATCATCCTACTACTCACCTAATTTGCAAAGCTCTCGTACCCAATATCCGCGCTCTCTCATATTTAGTCATATAAGGCGTCGTCATTCTTTCTTTGTTTTCTTTCCCAGCTCCTCCAGGTGGTGCTTCTCCTGAGTGAACGACTCCATTTGCTTTCTGCTGTTCTTCACCTTCACCTTCACCGTGTTGATGATGATGATCCTCGTCTCCTTCTTCTCCTTCTAGACCGGGTGAAGCTGATTCTCTATTCAGGTAGCGTTCTTCGTCCTGTCGGATAGAGCATTGTATCAGTCTTGTCTGCGCTGCTGCTGCTGCTGCTGCTATGCATTCTATGTCCCACTCACAAGATCAACGTCGTTTTCATAGCTTTTTTATGGCAGAGACCGACCCAGATCAGCGGATGGCCCGGTGAATAGAGACAGGGCGACTCACTCATAGCCACCTGCGGCACCATCATCCTCGTTATCAGACATCTTCTCACACTGTTATAATGGTGGTAAGAGGGAGGAGAGACAGCTGATTGATGCAGCAATTCGAAGAGCTGCAGACGGTCATTTCGATCACGTTTTCCAGTTGAAGAAATGCAGCAACCGGATACTAGCATGCTGCCTTGCATACTTTGTGGATACCTTTGTTACCTGATGCAGAGGCCACTGTCTCCTCCTGACTCCCTGTCGCTTTCGACGTTCAATATCTCACTTCTACCGTATTGGTGGCAATAGCATTGCTTGACATGTAGCCATCAGAGAATTGGCGCTTGATTTTAGAGTATTACAAGGCAACTCAGTCAGCCATGCATGCTATCCTTCGAGATGGCAGTCGGCTGTACTTGAACATTCGATAGGCAGAAATGCATGTCGGAAGGTCAGGTCACAGATTCGGGCATTCAGCATGTACTGTTTGAAAAGCGCTACACATGATTCAGCTATGATACACGAGAAGATACCTTTCACTGCTTCACATCGATTACAACACACAAGTCTCACCACTCTTTCTCCTGCTCATGATCCCAACTAGCCCAACTCTTCTTCACTTGATACCCGAACATGTCCCTAACTAACAAAGCCACAATATTCCAAGCAGCTACAGTTTCCGTCTCCATCGTACTTACCCATCTCTCGAATGCATTAGGGTAATAAAAGTGACTTTGAGGATCTTCTGAATCAGGTTTAAATGATGGAAGGTGGTCGTTGGATTTGAAAGGGGGTGAAATTGGATAGGCTGGCCAGTCTTTCTGATATACCCATAAAAGCTCCGTTGGTCCGAAGAGCTCTTGTAATATACTCTCTGTCATTTCATATTCCGAGAAAACTGTCGAAGGAAGCACACACGCACAGATGTTAGCGAATAACTTGATCGCCTAGCAGTCCATAGCCAGTATATTGACATATGCTGGTCTTCCCCGCTTCAATAACTCTCGCAATGCGAGTGAAGTGAAGAAGAAGAAGGACACTCACTCTTGACAACATGTCCATTTCCAGTCTCCTTACTGATCTTTCCCAAATTCCTCAAGTAGTTCAAGGAATTAATCCTAGGTTTAACTTTTGATTTTCCATTCTCAAAAGCTTCAAACGTCGATAGGATAGTATTAGGAATGATCTCATCCTTCTTCTTACTGAAAAATTCAGGTTTGGGACTCGTTGCGTTCGTTACTAGTAATGTTACGTGTAAATGTACATAATCCACGTGTGGTACTTGAGAGGGTATGTTTGAGTTGATGAATTGGATTGGAGTAGCGTAGGAAGATAGAGTTGGATGCATTGGAGTTGCATATATTATAGCGTCGAACAGTTGAAGTGATGTTCTTCCTGAATCTACGTCTTCATAGCGTATCAACCAAGGTCGAGCTGTAGGATCAATAACTCCATTGGAAGAAGCAGAAGTAGAAGTAGAGTCGAGCTTCTCGATACTCGTCACGCGGGAGTTGAGATGTATCCGCGCGTTGCTATTTGCTGCGAAATGCTCGAATAATTGACGATTGCCGCCTTTGATGCTCGATGCGCCATTTGCAGCCATAGAGACCATGCCTTCGACTGTGCGTCGCAAGGACGTACTGGAAGTCAGTATAGTGCGTCTAAGGAGATAACGATATGAACCTTTGGAGTATCACTTACATGCCTGAAGTTGGCTTGGATTTTGGCCATAGTTGACTCTGGTAGCAGCTGCTACTAGCTCCTGTATAAAGAGCTCATTGACACCCAAGCTCCTCAGGTGTTCTTTTGTGGTATTATAGGCCAGTTTATCCAAGTCGAGAGCTTCCGCAAAGTCAAGTATGCCTTCATACGGTCCATTGGATTGGAAAGTATCCCCATACAGCTGCGTGAATTTAGCCACCGTTTCAGAGACTGTATTCTTGACAGTCATCGGACCACTGTATCCATATCTCCAGAATAGTTTAGCCATATTCCACCATCCATAACCACCTGAATCCTCTTTATATACAAAGTCTTGACCGTCAAAGATGGCCATTCCACTACTTGATTCATCATCATTGTCTCCGCCGCCGCCGTGCATGTCTTGAAGGGTCAGATTGAATAACTTGCTGGCTTTCCATAGATTCTTGTTGGCTTTCACGAATATACTAGCGCCTACTTCGATAGATGGGTAGGTGTCATTATCGAATGGATAGACTATGGTAGATCGGCCACCTAGGTAGTCATTCGCTTCGAACAGGTCAACATCAACAGCTAGAAAGTGGTTCTCGTAGCCTAAATGGGACAAGAAGAAAGCACTGGAAGTACCAGCTGCTCCTCCGCCTATGATGGCTGTGCGGGGCCTGGGTAGTCGATGATGACCAGCTACATCGCCGCCGCCAGATGCGTGGAAGACATGTTGGTGTTGCTGGGATTCCCCCAGACAGGCAGCAGGAAGGACAAGGGCTGCACATGCCAACAGTGACAGCTTCATGACTGCTGCTGCTCCTCCAGATAACACACTGACCAAGGTGGATGTTCGAAGCTGATGAGCAGGCCAGTGAGGGTGATCGAGTTCTACGTACTCGACATCCAGGCAATTTGCTGCTCTTCTCTTTTCTTCTCTTCTCTCTTCTTCACCATCGCACCACTGTCATCAACACTCAAGCAAGTAATACTCTGTGCACTCAGCTCATCTCGACTATGTAACAAATGCCTCCAAGGTGTCCCTGCAAACGATGTGAAGCCGTGTCTCCTACTCTGAAGCCTGAAAATTTCCCTTCGTTGAAAACCTTCACAATCCCGCCCTCGTCCACCCGTTCGTTTCTTCCCAATCCTTCAACACGGTCTCTCCAGCGTTCATTGGAGCTTCGGCTCAATCATTCAAATCAATGTCGCAACTGCCATCCTTGTCTCCCGCTTTCAGTGGTAGACATTCAATAGGATGTCGGTATATGGATTAGAGACCAAGAAAAGAATGCTCGTCAAATAAGCCGGGATCTGCTAGGCGAAATCTTTGAATCTTTGCATTCATAGATTGCTTTTACTTTAACTACGCTGTATGATCTGACATAGCTTACGGGAGACATTTCCTTTTCATACCATACTTATCACATATTCCGTTGTACCTATTCTACACTGCAATAAAATGACATATCTCTATATGGCTTGATTCTCGCAAGACATCATTATCATCGTTATGCGCTTGCTCTACAGTCTACCGACCTCCTCGCGTTTTGACATTCCGTCAAAACACATATTGCCCAGTTCTCGCTCGCACTGACTTCAAGCCAGTAGATCTGCAAAGGCTTGTGGTCCGTGGTGCATCCATGCGTTTGCCCTACAAGGAGTAAGCATGTCCAGTCAGTCAATTACCTCCTCTCACTTTGCAAACCCCCGAAAAAACATGGCCAGACTCACATAGTCAAAGACTCTTCCGGCTTGTCATACGGTACGAAATGCGAAGCTTCCGCAACAGTAGCGAATGTCAAATTACCGTATGTCTTGAAAGTTCCAGCTTTGACTTGTTTCTTGCCCGATTTGGAATGCCATGATGCAAGAGAGGCGTTGTTATAACCTTCTTGACCGGACCATTCTAATAGTTCGAGCCAGCGTTCATTGCCCTAGTCACGCGGGAAATTAAAGGGGTGTTAGCCCTTGATATACTTTGTATTATCAGTACTTGATAGCTCTATGGACTCACCCTCCAGTTGCAAATGAAGTCGCGGCTACCAGAGTAGAGGAGGGCTGCTACGCCGCTTTCCAAGATGCTAGCTACATGCTGATACGATGGATGAGCACTGTTCCAGAAAAAACAGCGAAATAGTCAGCAATCATCAAAGCATACTGCTTGACGGAATAGAATGGCCTCTCACCCGTCACCAGTAGAAGCGAACTTGAAGCCAACAGTAGGATCACAACCAGTATGTCCCTTTACACGACCATGACTAGCTTTATCAACTCCCAATCTATGCATTGTATCTTTTTGATTCAACCAAGTAGCCATCCAATCTTCTTCTTCAAAATCACCAAATTTCTCCATATCATATGCATTTCTACCAGTAGCATAAAAAGGGTCTGCCTGTGTTTTCTCACAATATGTAGAGGCACTCAAACATGTGATTGACTCATCCAAGTTTTCGGCACATTTCTTGAGAAGTGCTTGACATTTCGGTAGTGCGGCTGCCATTGTCGAACATGCTTCAGGTGATACATACGGTCCGTAGCCAGTCTCGTTCGTGCATGCTGCTGTGTAATAAGCTGCATATTGGATGTATGGGTGCGTGAAACCGTTGCCAATCATGACTGAGGAGAGGTTGATGTGCTTGAGCTTGTTCGCTTGCTCTTCTTCTTCCACACGTAAGCGTTCTAATCTCGCTTCGTTCTGTTTGACGATATAATCGGCGAACACGGGAATGTAACGCCCAGCAAAGCTCTCTCCAGCGACTAATATGATCATCAGAGAACAGTACCTTTAGCCTCTTACCATTCAGGCTGTTTACCTGGGTAATAAAGCTGAACCCACTGTGGAAAGCATTAGATCCGAAGTCGCGGTTGAAAGCGCTGAACCAGATTTGCAGCAGAGCGTAGACCTATTATGCCCAGTTGTGGAAGCATAAGCTGTGCTATTCGAGACTTTTCAGGTGGATGACCTACATCTTTGGCAGCCGCTTCAGTGGTCCAGACTCCTTTATCGCCTTTGTCATAGTATGAATAGCCGACTCCAACGGGCTATATTTGAGGGCATTGCAATAGCATTAGTATTGCTGTGAAAGGGTCGAACAGAAGAGTCGTAGTACTCTTACCTGATCAAGAAAGATGATGCTTGCGTTGTTGTTCCAGCTCATGGGATTCTCCGTAACTTCGACATGTCCGTCTTTACCTGGCTTTGTCACTCTGCAAGGGCCAAGCTCCATCACCAGACCAGTGAAGGAAGAGCATCCCGGTCCTGCATTATATCAAGATTGGCGATTAATCTGATAGTGGATGATTTCGCAGCATAAACGCAATGGCAGCGCACCTCCATTAAGCCAAAGGACAACGGGATCGTTCACTGGATCCGACCGACTTTCAAAGAACCTACATACAGAACACTGTAAGCGTTTATACAAAAGGAAAAAAACAGATGACGCCGTTCCTCCACTTACCAAAAATACATGTGCCTGTTATTTGGGGTATCGAGATAGCCAGACCATTGTTGAACTGTAGAATCACAGAATCCTCGTGGTTGAATAGCACGTATTTCATGCGTAGGAAACTCGTCATGCTTGAAGATGGTAAAGCTTTCTTCAGAGCCTGTTGATGCGCTATCTGAGATGAAAGCTGCGGGATTCGGCGTTGCCACTTGGAATACCTGTTGAGAAGGGGCACCGAGCACGGAGGCGGATGCTCCAAGCACCGCTAGGTAGGAGAAGCAGCGCATCCTGTCGACCTGCAGTAGCTTCGATGAGGTATGTCAGTATGGAAAAGCAAAGCAGGCACAACAAGACGAAGAAAAGAGCAAAGAATTTCTGCACGAGTCGGCAGCTCTCTGAGACAATCCCCGATCAGGCACACGAGACGCGTGAGGTAAGCTGGGCCGCTATGATACTACACCCTTCTATATTGCACATAAGCGTGCGGAAAGTTATTTCTGGACCTTAAAGGTGGATGTTACGTACAGTCTAAATCTTTTGATTTGTCTAAGTCTAATCCACCTTTTGTGAAAGTCGGAGCTGATTTGGCAATTACTTTTTGGGTTGTGGTACGATTTTGGTCCCAAGACAGTCCGAGAGAATGACGAGCTGAAACTTCCAAAAGTCATTTAAGTGATTCTTGTGAGGGGCAATCCTTATTCTGGTGTACACTAAATGCCTTGTATTACCCTGCTTTCACCTTCTGAGGTTTCGGGCGATGTTCAGGCTGAGAAGTAAATTGTACTATTCCAGGTTCAGGCTACCGTAGTAACGAGCTGGGAACACGGGGAGAAAAGCTAGCAGAAAGTCTACGAGAGCATAGAGGCACTTGCTACTAGTTCTTTTCCGATAAGATGTCGGAACACCACATAGTGCCATTGCTTTGTCAACATTGCAAAAGTCAGTCATTAGAATACAGTTTAGGTAGAACCTCTTGTAGAGAGATATAGATATCGCTACATGGAGACTGAAACAACGGTGTTCCCGATGGGTGACCCTTATCATATCTAGACAACAATAGCGAACCACAGAGCGAACGATGACTGCGATTCTTGAACTAAGTTCTAGTAAACGTAAAAAGAGTCCATCGACGATTCGTATATGCAAATGACTGAAGGGCTGCTACTGAGAAACTGAATAATGCGAAGTGATAGAATTATAACGATATTGCATTGAAATGGACCTTGCAGGTCTTGTGATAGCAGATAACTGCTCGAGTTTAACGAGGCTCTGGAGATGCTGCTCGGGACATTGGCAGCGGTGTATTAACGGCGGTTTCCTGGTCGGCAGCAAAAACCTCCTCTGTCTTGCTGTCTTCCTTCTTCTCCAATGTAGATGCGTCTTTGGCATCTTTGGGTTTGTTGATGTCCACCTCGCCCAAAGCCAGACGCGACATCTCAGCGTATTTGCCATTCTCGATGGCCATAAGCTCTTCGTGTGTGCCGCACTCGATGACTTTGCCCTTTTCAAGCATCAGAATTCTGTCGGCTGGAAGTGATAGTAACGTCAGAAAACTATCCAGTTGGTCGAATGCAAACGGGAACTTGATCTGGCTTACCGTGCCTGACTGTCGAGTAACGATGCGTGATATAGAGAAGAGTCTGCTTCCCGCGTTTCGCGGTTATCTTCTGGAAGAGAGAATGCTCCGCCAAAGGGTCGAGATTGGCAGAACTGTAATGAAAAACACACGAGATCAGCAGGGCTTTCTATGTAATTAATCGAGTTGTTAGACTCACTACTCATCGAAGATAGCCAAATCGCAATTGTCGCGCAGGAAGCTTCGAGCTAGAATGAGTTTCTGGCGTTGGCCGCCCGAGAAGGCTAGACGCCCTTCGGAATCAGAGTCCCCGCTATCAGAGTCGGAGTCGGAGCCAGAGGTACTATCGCTATCACTATCTTTATCAGCTTCTTTTTTGTCCTTCTTGTCCGACTCTTCTCGCCCCTCTGTATCTGTCTCTTCCTTCTTGTCCTCATCTGAGCTTGCCTTGTCCTCATCCTTCTTATCTTCATTGTCACTATCGTCATCATCTTCATCATCTTTATCATGATCTTCATCGTCCATTTCACTTAGGTATTTATCCCAAGCGACAGCGTCTTTATATAACGTATCAGGAGTTTCCGTCTCAACTTGTCCCGTGAAAGAGCTCTGGAAGCCGCCTTCCAATTTATCAATGAACTCAATAGCTCCGCTATCAGTAGCAGCTTGTCTTATCTTCTGCAAGTTATTGATCTCATCAAGGTTACCTACTCCGATATATTCTTGAATTGTCAAAGGTAGATCGGCTGATGATTGAAATAGGAATGACATGGCTTTATGTAGATCGGATGTCTTGTATGAACGAATGTCGTGGCCGTTTATTAAGATTTCACCACTTGAAGGATCACACAGACGCGCGATCAGAGCGATGATGGTCGACTTGCCAGCTCCGTTGTAGCCGACTATAGCAGTCAGTTCGCCAGCTTTGATAGTGAAAGAGATGTGATCTAGAGCTTTCTCCTTGCGCCCAGGCCACGTGTAGCACACGTCTCTAAACTCAACCTCCATACCGGACCTGACCTGGTCTTCCTTCTCTTCATTGTCTTCCTTTATCACTCTGCGGATAGTCTCATACTTGACAGGTTCTTCAGGCTCCTTGATGGCACTCTTGATCTCCAGTACCCGATAGTACGACTTGAAAGCGGACAACTCGTCGCCGAAATGCTGGACGTCATATACGAATCGATAAATGGAGGATGCGAGATTGCGTGTCGCGCTTTGAATGAAGGTCAATGAAGACATGGACATGGCAGCTTGTCCAATTGGCTTTTCGGCGACTTTGAGTGAGAAGAGGACAATGATGGCTGTGTCGGTGAAGGATCGGATTGCCTCGGTCTACAAACACGTGTGAGATGTTTTGTTAGTACAGGTAATAAGCAGCGTTCGTAGTGGTCCGAAAGATGGGAGGATGACTTACCGCCGAAGTGAACATTTCAGTCGATCGAGGAGGTGAAAGCGAAACGTCTCCCAATGCATTGCTGGCAGTCTTGTACTGCTCATGCACCCATTCACCTAGTCCTAGGACCTTTCTTTCTCCGAAACTCGTCGATGAAGGGTGTGACATATCCTCCATTAGCATCATCCGATTGTAATTGGCGTCTGTAATTGAGGACATCGCATAGCCTCTTCGACTTCGCCAGAACCACTGGTTGAAGAAGAGACATGCGTCAGCATTGACGATCAGAAAGTAATGGATGTAACAGAGATGCTTAAGTATGACTTACCCGCACTAGGCTGATGCTCGCAGAAAAGACGCTGATCAGAGCCAAATCTGCATTTTCCTTCGTTGTCATCTTCCAAAGCATAGAAGCTTGCGTAACGAGAGATACGGAGGATGTGAAGAGGTCGATGAGTTGTCCAATTACGAATGTGCCATCTCCAAGTGCATGTACAAGTGATGCTGCAGAGGAGAAATCTCGTATGACTCGTGTCTTGCCCAGTGTGTGCACGTCTAGTCTTGCACGTGCACTGATTAAGTGTTCGCTAACCATCGCCCTATAACCATGTCAGATAATATGGTTAGCATATGTCCGTTGCATGGACTGGTAATTGTGCACGTACTGGAAACGTCGTTGAAGAATCCCATTATTGTTCGCGCTGCATAAACAGCTGTCAGCTGACTGATTGCACGGCGTACTCCCGCCTAAGAAAGTGATCCACTACTCACAGAAGGCTGTCTATCCATGTCTCTAGGAAGGATGATAGATATGAAGAGCCGGCAACCATGAATAGTTCGGCTTTGCGGCTGCCAAATCAAGTCATTAGCTTTATGGACTACACTGAAAGGCTACGCGAGTAAGCGGGGACCTACACGTTACGCTTCTCACTTGCTTCTTGTGCCATCGAAATCAGTCTACCAGAGAGGTATATCCGCAGCGCCTGTTATACCATGTTAGCTAAAGGTCTCGGGACGAGTGTACAGAGTAAACCGACATACCGGAGTCAGACCAGTCAAAGTCGAAGCGACGAGATGCAACAAGAATCTCCATCTCCCCAAATTGATGACCTCTTTCGCGAATCGTATTAAGAAAGGCCAAAAAGTAGCGAAATCAATCAATTTCTTCCTCATTCTCTCACGGACAGATCGTTTCTTCGAGACAGGAGTTAGAGACCTGAGCGTCGTCCATAGGCCTTGAGTCTCGATGAGGTATTTATTTCCGTTGGCGGATGTACGTAGTTCTTTGCGGTACCCTGGCTTTTCCGCTAGTACTTCTATAATGTCTGTAGCTTTGGCCGTGCCAGTAGTAGTAGTGGATGAGGATGTGGTGGCGTTCTGGTCGTGGTCGGATGAGGATGATGAGGATGATGAGGATGAATCCGTATTGGGAGCATCTTGACGGTCGGCATCGTCTCCTGCTATACTTGTATCTGCAGTCCCGTCTGATGCAGCTTTTGAAGGGGTGGATGAGAGTTCGGAGGATACGGATGATGCGGCACTTGACGCCATGACAGGTTCGGCATTGTCCATTTCAGATGAAGCGACGGCATGACCGGTAGAAGCAGCAGCCTCTTGGGCATGAGAGACATGATTGCTAGCATCCTCAGCCATGTAGTATATCAGATAGCGTATGGTAGTATGTCTTGATTGATACCTAGCTGCAGGTCTATAACAAGATGGGTGACGAAGTGCTTATGCGTAGTGTTAAGGTTGACTCGGTAGGTATGACTTGGAAGAGAGTTCGGCCAGAAATAGCGAGCAGTGAGAGCCTCAAGTCAAGTGAATGACATGGCAGTATTCCAACCTCGCTCAACCTCTTCTGTGCTTTGTGTGATGTCCTGTCCCTCTTGTCCTGTCTGTATGGAAGGATGATCGGAAAGGCACAGCACTGCCCAAAGAGTTGGACACTCTGAAGTGATGATCCCCTCCAAAGGCACCTCTCCGACCTTGCCCTTGTATCACCACTGACCTTTCTTGTTCTTCACACTCGCTTGCTTGAATGAATGGAGTGATGGATGGATACTGAATACTGATTTACTTAGACCAGCGATGGGGTTAGCCGGCGCACAAGGACCTGCAAGTAATGGTCGATTGACCTCGAAGGTTGCCGCCGCCGCCTTTCTCTGACGCCTGATATATGACCTTCCTTTGGACTGATTATACTGCAAAATACATACAGTACAAGACAGTGGAGCTCTTACTCCATTCCCCAAGAAGCTCCCAATGGCCGCTCAGACAGGTGGTATCTTTGCAGGATGCTGCGGCATCATAATCGAAACATTGGTGCGGCTGATCAGCTTTCTAGAGAATATATAGACTTCGCTAAAACCACTATATACGTATATTGCAGTGCATCAACTATTCCATGTTCAACAAATGCTGCGGCTCTTGTGAATGGGCTGCAACTTGCTGCTCTGGCTGTAATTGCGGCTACGATAAAGATCGTCCTTCGAGGCGTTCACGAAATCAAAACAATCATAACAATGCCATGCACGAGACTCGCAACGAACAGTTTGCAATCGTTGCAGATAGTACTTCCCCTCCTCCTTCATATGATCATACCCAGAAGCAGATCACGAAAGAGCCAACCTCACTACCGCCAATGTCTGCAACTTGAGTGAGGAGAGCTTCCAAGCAAATCGCACATCTCCGCCTTACCCGCCGCCACCCACCATTCGCACGCAAAGCACCCTGTATCTAACGGCTACATCAGCCTTCTCGTAAGATGCCCGGCGGCAGAGTATTATGCAAGCCGTGTAGACCGAACAAGAATACTGGCAGAGAAGAACAGACGGGCTTATTTCCAGCATCAAGCTGATAGGAAAAACGTGGGTATATGCTACCAAACACAAGAGAAAGGTATAGCAATCAATATCAGAGCTTATCAAGAAGAAGATAGCTAGCACCATTCTTCTACTTTGGGACCCGGTCATCGCCCCGCAGGATGTGAAGGCCCTGCTGGCTGGACGGTGTTTTGCGGGACATTGGTGGTATCTCTTGGGATGCAATAGAGCTTGAATGTATAGTCCGCGCCAGCTGGTTCCTCGGTAATAGGAAACTATACTCAAATGTTAGATGATCGCAAAAGGAGGGACATCTTCAGAGGATGAAATGATACCGGGAAAGGCTACCAAAATTGCACGAGGGACTTACCGTGCATGCCACAACTCCGTCTGCGGTTCGGGCGATGGCTATCATCAGAAGTCAAACACCATGGAGTCAGCAGCCCTCTTTTCAAGACACTGCACTGGGTGCTATTGTTCCAAGTTCAAGGCGCTCTCCTTTTGCAAGAAGATTCAGCAGCGTTGGCAAGGGTTCACTTACTTTCCAAGGGTGCTGTTCTGTCAAGACTAGCCCACGAAAAGCCATCCACCCACTCCAGAGAGATCTCAGAATCGTCTGCTGCGTACGGCTTCAACTCGAAAGGTGACGCGCTCGGGTCGAATTCATCTTGGACATGTATGTTGTGTTCCGTCATGGATTCACCATGTCTAAAAAAGCACGAACATAGCAAACGATATAAGCAATTATGGTTCTTTTCACTTTTATCATGGAGAGATTCAACTCACGGCATGGTGAAGAAAGCTTTATCGCCACTGTTGTACTGGGCAAGCATGAAAATCTTCGAGGTCTGAATGTAAGGAATGGGACTCAAATTTGGCATGCTAGGTTGTACATCTCGCACAACTAAAATGTCACTCACACTTCTGGTACGCAATGGAGCAGCTTGAACTTGGTGCATCGCCAGGATGCCGGCTCCTAGAGCAGCTGCTGTGAAAATGTTGACTGGTTTGAACATATTGTTTGTAATGGGTAAACGAAAGTGGGCTTATAAGCAAAGCGTTTATTGAGAGACTTTGATGATTGGTCAAGAGGAAAGAGAGAGGCCCAGCTGGGTTCATGCGACATCCCGGAGCCCGTAACGGTATGGCCTATGTACCGACGCCACTCCTTCTGTACAGCCTCACAGATGGCAACGAACCGTAGCTGGCTTTCAGCTGACCTGGTAATCATTCTTCTTGGTGATTTACGTAATTGGGAATGCGAAGCGGATTTACCGAGCTGCAGCGTCGAAGAACACATGTGGCCTGCGCCAGAAACGGCCTCTAATCAAATGTACGGACTGTTCTTTGAGAGCCAATGATAGCACAAGAGGGAGACGTATTTTAATTGCAATCACATCGTTCTCCGCTGCCTTCTACCGCTACATCTCAGTATTGCTTTCAGCCTTCTGCAGCATCTTTGTAGTATGGACCTCCTGGATCCACTTTTCTGTTGTACGAGTTCCCTCTTTGAACGCGGATGTCGACTTGCTCCCGTCCTGGCTGAAGAACTAGGTGCTGCACTCCTAGTAGATCTCTTTGACCTCTGAGATGATCGTCTTGATACATCAGCTGAAACTTCCATTACCATTGATCTTCGCCATTCTGTATATGTTGAACCTCTCCGAGTCAAAAGTGCCGGATTGGGAGCGGCTTTGGGAGGTCTCTTCTTCAATTTCGCAGGTCGACGTGACAAAGTTGTGTTTGTGTACGTTGAGTGCGCTTGATTGGATTGAGCAGAGAAAGCTGAGTCCAAGCCCATTCCGCTAGAACCCACTTGAACCATATCAGGCTGCTGATCTCGCTTCCTCAACGATGTTTGCGCCGTGGCTGCACTCGCTATACTTAGCACAGCAGAAGCGAAAAGAAGCGACTTCCATCTTTGGTTCTTCTTCTTTCTTTGCGGCGGTAGTCTATCGGAAGCTTGCACAAATCCATCCGGAAGAGCAGCGTATGCATTACTACTATCTCCAGAAAGGGAACGAGCAGGTGTCCTCAATGGAGGGGTGGGAGTATTAGCATTATTCCTTCTTCTTAGTATGTATGAGACAGTAGGTGAGGATCTGAATCTGCGCCTATGAGGTGATGATGATCCGAATATGGAATAGGGTTGGAATTCAGGGAGGTCTTCTACGAATAGACTGTGATTGTTTGTAGTGTCATTGCCAAGATGTCCACCATGACTGCTAGAGCTTCTGCTACGTCGAAAAGGGTTGGAAGAGGATGAAGACCTTCGAGCAGTAGGAGTACCAGGAAGACTGAAGCTTCTTATTGAATGTGCTGTACTTGAAGTGTTGCCGTTTGTGGCGTCGGCTCCGCTCACTCGCCGTGAGGGACTGGACTGCATATGCTGGAATGGATCCAGAAAGGTAGGAACATCATCGTTCAGCTCGCTTGACGAGGCTGAGCTGTACAAGCTTGAAGTAGATGCTGTTATAAGGTGTTCACTTTGCTCGTCTTGACTTGCAGTAGTAGTATTAGCCGCCATTGTAGCAGCACTTTACGCGTGTGCGGGTTCCGTGTGGCGTCGTTACCGCAGTGGGAGCGTGGATGGGGGAAATTTGTCGATCGCCCTGTGTGCGCAGAAAGACAGTCAGGAAATCAAGGCACAGGAGAGAGAGAGACATAAAGCAGTGATGCAGGGCTTACTGGAAAAATGGTGACGGCAGAGCTACATGCACACGCTGGCAAGTCAGTAAGAGCACAAAAGATAGACCGGCTTCAGTCCCATTCCGCGTTTCAAAGGCATCACCTCGTCCTACCTCCCTCGAATTTTTGAGCTTTTCGCAATGGCAGGCAAGGCAGGCACTAGCTTATGGGCAGATCAGTTCCTCGTTACGTCAGATTGTTATCAGATTGGTAATGTGGTGGCCGACCCTTTAGTCGGGTGTATTATAACTTTCACGATAACCTGCGTATTCTTGCTTTCCTGTGAGGTGTTCATACTGTGATTTAGCTCAGGATCCCATTGTATGACTTAACGGAAATACTTGGTGGCGAATTATGGTAGTCGTCCTGATTAGTACTATCATTTGCAGATGAAGCGTTTCCGTTAGCATAGCATAGCATAGCATTGCAATGACAGCCTGTCTAAATGAAGAACCACTGTTCAGTGGGGTTGTGCGAATCCTGTTGTACAACAATGTCTTGATGCTTTTGATTTCGCGAACTGGGCCGGAAGAGGTCTTTTACTGGCTGGCAGTGTTTGAGCGCTTAGAGTACTTCTGTACTGACTCAAGGAAGCCTATTTTGAGAGATAGACCATGTATCAGTAATGTGCGGGTCCTAAAGCCGCCGCCATAAGACTCACACTTCAACGAGTCAGGATGCACGTTCGGCGTGATACCATGGCCCAGATTGCAGATATGACCATATTTCCTGCCCGCTTCGCAGCTCAAGAAACCATATTCTCCCAAGAACATCTCTTTGACAGCCTCTTCTATTTTTTCATCGCTCTCAAGAAGGGTACCAGGGTCCAAATTACCTTGTAAGCAAACAGGTCTATCCCCAGCTAATCTCCTAGCTTCAGCAGGTGAGATATTCCAATCCAATCCAATAGTATCGAATCCAACATTGACCAAATCAGGAATAGCATAATTCGCTCCTTTTGCGAAGACTGTAATTGGTGTATTTGGTTGTTTAGATTTGATGAGTTCATACATTGATTTCAAGACTGGTAGTTCGTATTCGATGAAATCTTGTTTACCTAATTCACCAGCCCATGAATCGAAGATTTGTACTGTTTGTGCACCTGCATTGATTTGTTCAATGAGGAATTCAGCTCCCACTTGCCCTATCTTGTTTAGTAATTGCCTTGATTCATCTGGGTGAGCGAAGAGGAATTCTTTCGCTTTGCTGAATGTTTTACTGCCTCCTCCTTCTACCATGTATGCGAATAACGTCCATGGTGCACCACAGAATCCAATCAGTGGGACTTGGCCTTCTAGTAGATGGCGTGTTAGAGTGATGGCGCGATACATGTAATTCAAAGATGTCTTTACGTCGTACTCTTGCGTTGCTAGTTTGATAGCTTCCGAGACTGACTTGATAGGATGTGGGAAATGCGGGCCTAGTTCTGGTAGCATTTGAACCTAATTCACGATAAGCCCGAATTAGTATCTTCTGAAGGGAGCAACGACGAAACAAGCACCACACACCTCCATTCCCATAGCTTGCGGAATAACCAGTATATCACTGAAGATAATAGCGGCATCCAACAGACCCTTATAGCGTCTGGTAGGCTGCAAAGTGATCTCCGCAGCCAATTCAGGCGTTCTACAGATTTCGAAGAAACCGTGTTTTTTTCGAAGAGCGCGGAACTCTGGTAGGTATCTACCTGCCTGCCTCATCACCCAAGCAGGAGATCTAGGTAGCTTAGGATCATTTGCAGCTGCTTGAAGCAAGAGGCTATTCTGGAGCTTGGGGAAGTTGACGGGTTCATAGAGTTCGGCAGGGTAGGAAGACGGTGGATCTGGATAGTCTTCTAAGTCTGGTGTTGCAGAGATCCACTTCTTACCACCACCACCACCGATAGTCTGTCGTTCTTTGCTTGTTGTAGCGGTTCCTTCTGTCGCTGATGTCGTTGATGCGGATGTGCGTGCATGATGGCTTTCGTCGGCTGACGCAAACGTCGCTGGATCACCCGGAGCGGCGGACATGGCAGGACAGAGAGAACCTCGTAAAGACAGTAGCGTTTCGTAGTCTTGCTGGGTCTGTATCACGCTTGAAAATACCGGTATTGGATTGATGTAAGGTCAACTCCCAGCCTTGCTTCCGAATCTCGATCTCCTTCTTGTGTAGCCTTTTCTCGTCCGGCAACTTTCAAGCTTTCGAACAGACATACACCAATCCGCACTCTCTATTGAGCCACCAAGCTCACTCTCACTCTCACTTATCATTAGCATGAACTAGCGCCTGCCCCGAGTCGCGGCTTTCTAGCTACTCTCGCCGGTTTCACAAGCCCCACGAGCTTTTCGCGTACTAGGCTCTCGTACAATTCGAATCATTCATCATCAAGGCTACAAGATGGCATATGAAGACCAAGACTTTCGACAACAAGGCAACAACCATTATGACAGTGACCAGTATGCGCCTCTGAATCACGACTCCAACAAACCAGACTGGCTCGAGTCTGCGAATACGACCCAGCATCCGTCAGATGCATGCTTCGACACTGGTGCTATGAGCCAACCGCTACCGGCAGGTACAGGTGACAGCACATTCGAAGCTACGCAACACCAGTCTCAAGCTGTGTCAGGTCCATCCGAAGCACCTCCACCGCTCATCATCAGACCTCTGGTTCCCCGTATGTACCAATCTTACATGTCCGATCACACTATTCGCAACCAATTTGTACTGACCACCTTACACCCTATGTATATGGTCATACAGCTCCTGAAGAGCACTGGGCCACCCTCATACCCGATACAGCTAATCCAGACTGTCCTCGTATAGAGATCAAGGTGAGCTGCGAATTGTCCACTCATTTCGCCACAGACGCGTTGTTTGGTCAACCTCAAATTCTATACTGCCTTATTTTGTAAGGTTCAGTGTCAAGTTCTATTCTAGGCTATAACAGTAGCCGCTTTGATATGATGATACTTGCACCTACCACCTGCCAGTCGTCTGCTCGGACGACTGGCAGGTGGTAGGTGCAAGTATCATCAAATCAAAGCTATTAACCGTACATCAGGATCCATCAGACGGCCGTCTGAGCTTCACCATCTACACAATATGCGTACATGTTCATCCTCGCTGACCGTGCGTCATTACATTCATATATAGGGCACTCAAGAGAAGGTCAAACACGTGATAGGTCGTCGACCAGTATACGCCAACAAGCGAAAAGAGCGCGTGAACACCGATACCGTGATCAAGCATACAGTAGTTTCCGGCACACACTGTATGATATGGCGAGAGTGGGATCCAGATGCGCCTGGTGATCCATCTCTTGCTATCGCTTACCTTGAAGACTACTCTACAAATGGTACTTTTGTCAACGGTGTCAAAGTCAGGAAGGAAAGAATAGCAATTGGTGATGGTGATGATATAAGCTTGGGTCAGATTGTAGAAGGGCGAGAATTGGCAGGAGAGTTTCGTAAGTCACGCTCTGCAATACACACTGTCTCCACACTGAGGTGATAGCTGATTGACCTATGTGTATATTGCAGGCTTTCGCTTTCAGCTAGAATATGCTAAGTCGGAGCGCAGTCAGAGACGAAACCCGAATGATGCAGGAGGTCTATTCTTGAAGTATGACATAAGAGGTCAAATAGGCAGCGGGTCATTTGCAAGAGTACACCGGGCAGTTTGTAAGAAAACAGGCGAATGGAGTGCAGTCAAGATCATAGACAAGAAGCGCTTCAAGCATAATGCGAAAACTATGTTTATGCTTCAGAGGGAGGTATCCATCATGCAAGCGCTCGATAATGTACGTACCGCTAGATGGCTAGTGACTAAACAGACACGCGCACTGAACCTCACAAAATTGCTCTTTGCAGCCCTATATTGTCAAGTTTTACGAAGGATTCGAAGATGATGATACATTATGGCTCGTGATAGAGTATGTATCAGGTGGAGATCTGCTCGACTTTGTGATTAACAAAGGCGGTTTGAGTGAGTCGTACCATTTGTTCCCTCGCAGCGTTGACTAAGCGCCGATTTTCCCCTTTTCAGGCGAATATGAAGCTTCAGATGTAGCTTTGCAAGTTTGCGAAGCTATGTCGTATCTACATCAGCAAAGAGTAGCTCATCGCGATCTGAAACCAGAGGTATGTACAGTTTCGCAGCATCTCACATGGAAGCCTGCTAAGACGATGCGCTCTTGACAGAATATTCTCATGACGAAAGGACCGCAGCCCAGATGCAAGATTGCAGATTTTGGACTTGCTAAGAACCCAGGATCGGAGGTGAGTGGTCTGTCTCGCTCCGAAGATGTTTTTGTCTGACCCTTTTGCATTTCAGACATTCTTGAAGACTATGTGTGGCACCCCAACGTATTTAGCGCCGGAAGTCATTTTACAAGGCCCGGACAAACCAGGCTACGGCTTCCAGGTCGATGCTTGGTCAGTCGGCGTGATCATCTACTCTTGCCTCGCCAATGCAAGCCCTTTTGTAGAGGATGAGGCTCTACCCTTAGCCGAAAGAATAGCTTGCCGCGTGCCGGACCTTCAACTCCTCGTGGACATGGGCTGTTCTGCGGAGGGAGTAGACTTTGTGGCACGCTTCATGGTTCATGATCCTGGCCAACGCATGACAGTTCGTAAGTGTCCAGAGTGTCGTTATCCGAATGGAACCTTCTGATGAAGTCCCCTTTTAAGACGATGCGATCCTTCATCCTTGGCTATTTGTACATCGTCAAGAGCGAGCCCTTACAAAAAGACAGACCTCGTTGTCACGCATTTCCGATTCCACGCCTTCGAGCAGTGGTTCGCAGCAACGTCGGAGGGCTATCCCGGCTGGAAGACAGCTCACTACTGTTGCAAGCTCACGTGTCACGCCACCGCCGTCCAATGGATACAATAATCATCCACCTATCGAGCCTTCTGCGCCAGATTCGGCTCAGGCGCCCACATCGGCATGGTCATCTATGGGCAGTCTATCACGATCGCACACCATGACAGACGATGAAAACAGTGATGTTGTCTCGGAAGCCCCTTCGTACAGCCAGCGAATGCAACGATTGCGCATCGAGAGTGATTTTGAAACAAGTCAAGATCAGTATCAAGAACCGATAGTCATACAGGATAGCCAAGAGTCGTCGAACGACGCAAGTAAAGCTAGCTTGCTTGGATACGAAGACTTCTCCGACTTTACGCCTCCGGCTAGAAGTGACGTGAACGTCGATTCGGCTATTTACTCGCAAGCGGGTTCTAAGCGCAAGTTGCCAACGTCGGCCTTCTCGTCAGACGAATCGATGCAGTCAGGTCCAAATGGCAGCCTACAAGGCTCGTCTGTTGCAAAAGATTCACGGAACACCTCATCAGAGCCTGCAACCGCCGCTAACGGCGCAACGACGCAGCAAAATGGCTCGCAAGCGGAGCCAGTCAACTTGTCTCATGGTATTCTCGCAAAGGACTTCGTCCCACGAGATCGTAGAGCGTCTTCAGCTTCATCAGACAGTTCTCTTTCACCCTTAGAGGATGACGAAAGTCCTCCTAAGACTACACCCAAGACAGCGCCTCTTAAAGCCAAGTCTGGGAATAGCGCTGGCCGGAGAAGTGGCTCCAGCACTCCCCGTACCGTCAAGGCAGCCTCGCAAGGCCCAGCACGAAGGTCAACCAGACTCAGCGCTTCCCACACTACTGCAGCGAATTACGCCGAAAGCGAAAGCGACGATGGGAAAGCCAGACCTCCACGGGGCTCAGGAAGGGCACGAAAGCAACAACGCCTAAGTGCGCAGCCATCAGGCTAGCCTCTTCGTGACCAACAAGTTATGTGACCTCCGTGCCTAAAAGCAATATGCTCGTTCGAGCATGCAACACAACCGAAACACAAGCCAATGTATCCATAGACAAAGCCTTTTCATCTCGTCTCACGCACTTCCGTCCAGCAGTTTTCAGTATTTCATTTATATCTTCATGACAAGATCACGATAAGTCAGTATACTTCGCAGCATCTATCAGTATTTGTCGTTCTTCGATACCACGACTCTCCTATGGTGGCAAGACTTAGCAGTATTCGAAAACCGGATCTATACTTTGATACATTTGTATAACGTTACTGTCATTTTCTAGCAAGATATCCATCTTTTTCTGAAATAGACAGCATGCAATGCCTATCCTGTTTTGCCAAGTTCGTCTTGCCTCCGTTTGCGCCGAAACCCGATCGCGGTTTGCGGTCGGCGAACCGAGCTCCATGTACACCTTGACTTCCTACATTGCAGTTTTGTCAAAGATGTTCCGGCCGTGTATAGACCTGCACAACGGACGGGTTAAACAGATTGTCGGCGGCAGCCTCAGGGATGATGAGCAAGATCTCCGAACAAATTTCGTCGCAACGTGAGACAAGACCAGTACACATGAGGGGTACCCTATGACTGACTGTATCTCGGTCTTATCGTCACAGGCAACCGCCATCTTACTTCGCCGATCTGTACCGTAAACATAATCTGCGCGGCGGGCATATAATCAAGCTTGGACCCGGTAATGACGAAGCTGCCAAAGAGGCTCTACAAGCGTGGCCTGGTAAGTGCGAACTAGCCAGAGTGTCGTTCGCAGGCTGACAAAAGCTGCACTACGCACATACTAGATGGCATGCATCTGGGAGGCGGCATCACTGCCGAAAATGCACAAATGTGGCTGGACGCCGGAGCCGAGAAAGTCATAGTCACGTCGTATTTGTTTCCTGGCGCAAAGTTCAGCTTAGAACGGTTACAAGAGCTAGCCAAGCGGATAGGCAAGGACAAACTGGTAGTCGATGTCAGGTAGGATAGTCAGTCCTCGGTGTGCTTGTATGAACATGACTCACAGCGTCCAATTCAGCTGCCGTCGGAGAGGGGACAAATGGATAGTCGCCATGAATAGGTGGCAAGACTTGACCGACATGGAAGTCAATCAAGGTATGATGCGCATCTTCCTGAAGTTGCACAGATCCTAAGACTACATATTGCAGAGTCGTTGGACCTGCTGGGTGAGTACTGCAGCGAGTTCCTGATACACGCAGCGGATGTCGAAGGTCTATGCCAGGGTATAGATGAGGATCTTGTCAGAAGTAAATCAGTCTCCCGGATTGTCGCGACGACCACTAACGGTGAACTTCACAGGCCTAGGAAAGTGGGTCCGCATACCTACGACTTACGCTGGAGGTGCAAGAGGTAGGCCGGACATCGCTCGCTAGCATGAAACGTGATACTAAGTTAGCGTGTTCCAGACATACGTGATCTCGCGAAAGTAGCCGAACTATCAAATGGAAATGTTCACCTTACTTTCGGAAGCGCACTAGACATATTTGGAGGCAAAGGCGTTAAGCTGGAGGAATTGATTGAATGGAACAAAGCGCACGAGACGCAATGACCTCACGAGCAGACTCGATAGCAGCGAATGGGCTGAGAGACATCATGATATTCAAAAAACCATCGTAGTGATGAGTAATGAGAGTACACAATCTAGAAATAAATTGAGTATGGCTAAAGTAACACAATGGATGGATGTCCGCCTCCACGGGCTAGGAAACGAGTATAACCACATAGCAGTCGCGCGAAGCCGAATGCAGAATAACAAACCCAAGAGAATAAAGCACAGCTACTGAAATATGCAACGTACTACACCGATACTGACAATGTCTGACTACGAGGCTCTTGGCGCTTAGGTATTCTTGCCCTTCTTCTTCATGTAAGCCTGGCCCTTGACGGCACTTTGCAAAATGAGGACGCTGCCTGCTTCTCCACTAACGACTACAGCCGAGCCGACATCTCCCAAGGTCTTGCGTACCTCCGAAGATGCAGCAATACCAAGCGTTTGCAAGCCATGTCCACTGACTACCTTCTCCCTGAGGTACTGCTCTAGCTCAACCCGATGCGTAGGAGCAGAATGTCTTGATCGGCCAGCGACTACCAAAACAGCGTCCTTACTGTTCGAAGCGAGGGAAGCTAGCTTCTGAAGAGTTGTCTTGAGGGGTGTCGAAGTACTAATCGTCTCAAAGCGAATCCGCGCGGTAGCGTGAGGTAAGAGTGAAGTAGCGGTACTTTCTTCACCTTCTGATTCTTCAAGCATGGCGGATGGAAAGTAACGTGCTAGAGCAAGGTTGTCGGCCGTATCGGAAGCTAGTCTATGCTGAGTACCTTGAGCTCCACCGCCATATACTGTATCTTGGCCTCCCATACCGGCTCCTACTGTGAACTGATTGTGAGTGGGCGTAAGAGGACTTGTACTACCGGCAGCTTCACTTGGTGCTTCTGATGATTCAATTTTGCCCAAGTCGGCTTCTGGCGCGACAGCTTGGAACCGAGCGACTGTAGCTGACATATGCGAATTATTGGCAATAAGCTGGACCACAAAGTCTAGTGCAGCGCGATCGTCCGGACCACCGTGGAAGGGCAGGAAGATGTGTTGCAGATTTCCAGTGCATAGCGCAGTTGAAAGGGCACCTTGCGAAGAAGCGTCGTGTCCATGATAGACTCCTCGATCCAGGAAGAGTCCAACATCCGAGCTGCTCTCGAGGAAGAGCTTGCGCACGAAATTGGCATATTGAGGCGATCTCTCGACTGACTGTTGACCAAACAAAGATTCCAGAGGATTGCCAGACATAGGACCATCATGTTCTGGATCAAGACTTGTTCCCGCCACCCAGGGTACGACGAGCAGATCTGCATTAGACTCTGAAGCATGTGCTGCGACTGTATCGGCGTATTCTTCCGTGGGTATAATGCTCATCGACGTAGTGTGAGGGATGAAAGCCAGATTTGCAAAGGCGGAGAAAATATTGAGAATCGCATCGGCACGCTTTGTGACTTCGACTTCGGAAGCACGTAATAGAGCGGAAGTACGGTCTGACAGAGCGAGAAGGCGGAAAGCGTCGACTGAGATCTTCGAGAGGAAGTTTGAAGATGAGACGCCTGTTGTAGATGAGTGAGGGTGATTATCCTTCGGTAGTGTGTTCATATTTTCGCCTTCTGATCCACTCGACTTGTCGCCGGCTTCCGAGCTTGAAGCAGATACAGATGAAGCGGAGGAGACGGACTTCTGCGAAGGGGGTTGGAGCATCTTGACGAAGGCCATCATAGATGGCAAACTCTCCAACCTTTCCAATACTACTACAAATCGTCTTCTAAAGTATTCTTCACCTTTAGATCGAGCTTGACCATCATGAGCACCGTGGGAGATCTTATCTTCGTCGTGAATTTCTCCTTCTTTGCCTTTTCCTCCTTTATCGCCTCCGCCTGCAGCTCCAGAGCTCAATTCTCCAGTGACGGTACGTCCTAGCTTGTTGCGCCAGTACTTCTCGGGGTAGAAGGCGGTAGTAAGAGGGGTCGTGACGAAGGTAGTGACGAGAGCCATGACTACAAACATGGCGAAGACCTCGTTGTTCAAGATGCGAGCTTGTAGACCGATGTTGAGGACGATAAGCTCGACGAGACTGCAGAAATGCAGGTATTCATTAGCAGGCACTTTGTGCTGAAGAAGGACATGTCGCCTACGCACCCCTTGCACGCCATCAAACTACCGATAGCCGCGCTCTCACGATAGTCGAATCCAGTGAGTTTAGCGACAGCAGCCGAGGGGATAAATTTGGAGAAGAAAGCGACGACACAAACACAGACGACCCAACCCCAGATAGCACCATTGTTCAGGAGACCCAAATCGGTTTTGAGACCAGAAAGAGCAAAGTAAATAGGGATAAAAAGGATAGTGATGAGATCTTCCATCTTTTCAGTTACGATAGCTCCGAATCCATGATGATGTGGAATGACGATGAGACCAGCTAGGAAGGAACCAAAAATGGCGTGGATACCAATAATATCCGTGATGAAGGCGGTTGCGAAAATGATGAAGAAGATGAGCATCATAATTGAAGCGCTTGGACCGTTTTCGAAGGAACCTGTCTTGCGACACGCGTAGAGGAAGAGAGGACGAACGATGAACCAGAGGAGAAGGACCAGACCAACACCGCATAGAAGGATGTAGACTGCCGTCACACCACTTCCTGCATTGGCAAGTGCGACCGAAAGGGCAAGGAGCTGCAGATCAGCGATGTCAGCAATCTGCCTAGATCCTCGAAGTTGACCCTGAACAAAATACTCACAATCCATCCTACAACATCATTCGCTACACCAGCAGCTAATGTAGTGAGACCAACGGGGTTCTGGAGTAATTTAAGCTCTGTCAAGATTCTCGCCAGAACAGGAAAAGCGGTAATTCTGGGACGAACAGCTAGGTCATCAGCTTAACTCGTTTCTTCAGACAGAGCGACAGACGAGTGACCTACGCCATGGCTGTACCAATGAAAAGCAAGAAGATACCAAAGTCCACCTCTTCCGTATTGATGAATTTGTTATAGATGCCAACCGAAACAGCAGCACCCATTCCAAAGGGAATGACCAGACCAAAAAACGAAACACCAATAGCAGTTCTTGCATTCTTCTTGAAGATGCTAAAATCTGCTTCTAGACCGACTAGGAAGAGGAAGAGGACCAGCCCAATATTCGCTACCAGAGTAAGATTTGGGATTGATGTCGTTGGGAAGATAGCCTTTGTGAAACCTGGAATACGACCCATGATGGAAGGACCCAATATGATGCCTCCGATGACTTCACTGATGACCTATTTCGATAGTGGTGGTACTTCATGTCAGTATCCGCTATACATAAGGTCTGTACTTGATGAATGAATGAAGGTGTATCGGTGACAGGGCCTAGACCATCTCGATATGGCCACACACGTGCGCGCGCCCACCGAAGTGACAGTGATGAAGAGGGGGGAAGCATAGTCGCGTACGCAGGGCATATAAAGCGTGCACGCGAAATAACTGGTCATTGAAAGCTGCTGTGGCCTTGCTATCGCTATGACAGAACAGTCCCCGACAGCCACACCTGATATGCGCGTGAATTGCCCTCCGATCGCGCTCGCATGCACGCCTTTGATGGGGATATGAACAGGGGTGTAGGAGAGGGCGAGAGGGAGTGATGGAGGAAGGACAAAAGGGCATAGAACCTCATGCGATGTTGGGGGAGATGTAGAGCCACGGTGTATGGAGTGCGAGTCCCCTTACTAAAGCGAAGCGAAACCCACCTTTGGCTGCCTCAGCTTGGCTAGAGGCCATGACAGCAGCTTGGACAGCGCTACAATGATAAAAGCTTGAATGATAAACAGTCTAATGGGATCTGTAGGGCTGTATGTATTGGGAGTAGGTGCTCCCTTGTCCAGTATAGATTGAGCAGCTGCTTTGCCAGGTGCAGCGGTGGCTGCGATGGAGAGAGTGAGAACATCGCCTGCTGTTGCTGTGATGGTGGGCGTGAAGGTGGTGAGTCGAGTGAGAACGGCAGAGGTGATGTTGGCTAAGGGAGTTGGAGTCGCCATCTTGAGGAGGCCTTCGAACGACAAGTGACACACCACACCAGCTCCGACAGCACACACACTAGTCAGATGATGTGAGCGTGTTGGAGGTCGCTGTGAAGAAGAGGAGCGAGAGAGACAGAAGTGTAGCAGAGTCAAGTGAGCCACTCAAGCCATTGTTCCTTGACTTGAATGGGATGGGAAGATGCAGTCAAAAAGGAGGAGCTCCTTCTTGAAACTGTCGCAGTCCTTCTCCTCGATCAGTCACGCATGCTTTCTCCCTTGAATCAGCCTTGCCAAGTGTATGGAGATCCCCCTTCACCTGCAATTACTTCTGCATGGGATACACCCATGAAGGTCCCAAATAGAATCATACATGCAAGCTTCCATGTTTCCGCATATGAGGATGCTTGACTTGTTAACAAGAGTAATGGTAGCCCTGTTTGCCACTGTCCAAGACTTTCTAATTTACATATGTATTACATAGACTGAAGGAACGCCCCTACTCCTCCACCGCTCTCTGACCTTCTGCCTGCTCTCTTGCCTTCCTCTCTGCCCTTCGCTTACCCTGTCCCGACGCCCATCGTTCATTGACGACCTCGACGCTATCACTCCTAGGTCTCTCCAGTAAAGGCGTATATTTACCAGCTCTAGCAGTCTTGCCTCCACCAAGGGGTATCTCAAACATACAAGCTTTACGATTTCTCACTTCGCTCTGCTTTTCTTTGTCTCCTGCTGTTTCTGCTTGATCCACAAATGAAGCGGAAGATGCAGATGCCTGCCCAGTCTCTAGATAGGCACGCATGAAATGCGATGAAATAGCTTCTTTGATCCGTAATTGCGTATGGGCCTGTTTCATCTCCAGATACCCTTTTGAGTCTTTCAAATCGTCACCTTCGATAAGCTCATCTTGTCTCCATTTCAAGCCTGCTTCAGGAGCAAAGGCACAATCCCATAATACCAAAGGTAGATCAGCGGCCATTTCGTAGGCTGGCCTACTGGCGACAAGTGGTAAGTCCATTTTTTGTACTGATGGTTCTTGCGCTTCCAGAATTGGACGCTCGTTTGTATAGCCCGTGTTGAGGAGTGCGTCGACGACTGAAGGCTCTTCGTGCCCACTTCCGACGAGGAAAAGCACAGCCATGATATGCCTGACTTGATGGTAAAGGAATGCACTGCCCTTCAGATCGAAGACATACATATCTTCTTCGTCTTGTATAGCCGCGGAAGAATCATCCTCTTCATTTGTGGGAGCGTTGTGGTTCACCGACCTCGGAGGCGAGACAGGCGATATAGTCGCGCTCATCACATATCTATAGAAGTTCGTGATTTGTTTCGTAGCGTCGACCTTGCATAGATTCCTGAAATCATGTTCTCCTACGAGGCGATTCGCGGCATCTTGCATTCTCTTGATATCCAGTCCTGCTCTACGGCTTTTGCTGTTGTGGATGTTTCTGGATTTAGATGACCCAGCCGAAGGAGCGGTGAAGAAATACTTGTAGTGACGATGTTTACACGAGAATCTAGAATCGAAGCTTTCATCTACTGGAGACCATCCAAGTATTCTGATTGAATTCGGGAGTACTCGATTCAAAAGCGACATGTACGGTAGTTCAGGACGAGGCTTATTCTTTTTCAGCTCCGCTTTCTTCCTCTCTTCTTCGGGTAGTGTAGAAATATCAACCTCAACAGGTGGATTCTCAGCAGATCTCCAACCTGGTTGTTGTGTACCTTCTTCCTCGCGTAGTTGACTTCGTACGTAGAGTGAAATCACCTGACCGGCAGCTGAGACTCCTCTATCTGTTCTTCCGCACCTACTGAAATCTAATCTGTCTAAATCTCGTTTATCGGATTCTTTGATGAGTCGAGCAGCTACTAGTGCGTCTAGTAGTACACCTTCAACGGTAGGTAGAGCATTGACATTTGCAGCGGTGGTGGTGGTGCTTGCGGCAGATGAAGTGGATGAGCGAACGGGTAGTATACCAGATGGAGGCTCGTCATTCTGTAATGCCAATCCGCCATACAGCCATCCTTCATAGCAGAATCGCAAAGCGATCTTTCTACTTCCATACCGAGCAAAGAAGTCTTCGCCTTGTAATGCGCCTGTGCCTGTATTTCCATCTCGGCCAGTTGGAGCAGTCAAGCGAGCTTGTTTCTTCAATAGTTTACGCTCATGCTTGCTTTGGAGCGGCGTGGCAGTACCATTGGTACTTGTAGAAGTCGATGCAGATGATGGAGGATGATCGAGAGTTGTAGAAGAGCTTGAAGCGATAGCAGGAGCAGCAGAAGACGTAGAGCCGATACCGACTGCCGCTGGAGTCTTCTCTTGGGACGTGGAAAGTATTTGTCGAGCCTGGAGCCGCTCGAGCTCTGCTATGCGAGCTAGGAGCTCCTCTCTTGATTTATTGGCATAAAGTGATGGATGCGTGACCAGCGAGCCTGGCTGGATTGACGAGCTATAGGAAGCCATGCTAATGATGGCGGACCTAAAGCAAGGATACAGACGCTGTAGCTGACGACGATAAGCAAGCAGCATCCATGAGCAATCAATTCTGGGGCGAAAGAACGACAAGAGTGAGAGCTGGAAATCTCCCTTGGTTTGCTTCGTAGCAATCGAACATATGCTGCAAGCTGCTGGATAAATATGGCAAGATCTTGCAAGCCTTCAATTCGGATCTACAGATACTGCAACTAAAACAGTCTATGCGAATCTGCAAGGTACTTCCCTGACGACTTCTTCGGTCAAGCTCGTCAGCCAGACTTTCATCGAGATGACAACTTGAGATTCGGAAGTATGAGGCGGCCGTCGGCTATATCCCTCTCAACCTTGAAAACGCACAACCGTCGATAGAGACATGGAGATCCTCAGTACGGATGTGCCATACCTACCATCGCTCGTGAGCGCTATGGGAAGACGCACATATCAACGAAAGCAGTGACCTTTGTGATGCTACAAGAACTGCCTTTCAATCGTTTTGCACGGAGGTCTGAGGTGTACATCGATGGAAAAGGCTGCTGGTCAAGCCCTCAAGGTTTAGTGACCTAGGAAGTCTGCCTTGCACCTTGAACCGTGCGGGTGGGTCCTTGGGGCCACTTTTCGAGAATCCCTTGCAGTACTTTACGAAGGAATACGCATCCAGGCCCAGTACATATACGATTGCGGGAGCGAATTTCGGCCGCATCGACACCAAAATACCTGCACAGCTCAGAATATATTCCGCTGACCTGCTGACGATTGGCCGCACGGGCTGCATTATTTTGCGCTTCAGGTGGAGCATTCAAAATAAGCCTCAATGAAGATACATGGGCATATACTTCAGCTATATGGCTTGCGGCTGTCTGATGGGTTACCTCTGGTCTGTGGAAGGCGCATCTCCTGAAGTGACTGGTACAGCCATGGGGTCGGAGCAGATCATTCAGTTTGACGAGGCGTTCTACTCGAGTCTTGACATCTGCATAAAATGCGCAACCAGGTCTACCTTGAGGACATTTACATGGATCTGCACCGCATGTATTCGCATTTCCAGAGGCTGCGAGATCCCGGGAGAATGCTTGGAGAGTCTCGTAAGTTTCCGCCAAGCCAAGCGAGCATTCCACCCATGACTTTTCGTAATGGATGAGGCTGTTCCATAGCTCTTGAGCTGTTGGCACCTTCACGACTGTAGGTCTTGCTTCCGGACCTGAAGTATCAACATCCAGTCCGAGTCGCGCGTACCAATACGGAGTTCCCACCTGTTCGTTGCCTTGCATTTTGAGTAAAGTGAAGTGAATTGTCAGTTGGCTGAAGGCCAACTTGGAGTTACAATCCACTCCAGAGCTGACTTAAAACCCTTGCTACCCTGTTCAAGCTTTTCACCGTAAGAGAGCCGATAACAAACCGCCTCATCGCGGTGTTGAAAACACCGCCCGCTGTATCTTTTCCCAATGCAGGTGGCGACTAAATATACATAGGCCATTGTCAACAGCTATTCAGGGCTGAAACTGTTGCAACAAATAGATGTACTTAAAATTGCTAAAGTAACAACACGACCCTGGCCGAAGCTAGACTGCAAAACTCGCGTCATCTCGGCAAGCATAAAAAGGTGTATTCTTGATCGCTTGATTAGCAATGCCATGTACGATATGAGGAACTTCTCGATTCTTGTAGTGCTCGACTTCTTTCTTGAGCTTGCATATCTCATCGGCAGCAGCTGCCATCTGAGAAAACACTGCAATGTCAGCGCGGGACGGGTTACACATAAGACTTCGTGTGCTTACTACATCGCACTTGGTCCCTCTTTGAGCAGCAGCAGGCAAGACCGACCTTAAGTGCTCATATGCCGATGCAATAATCCTACGGCGCTTCCTCTCTGTCTCTAATTTCTTGGCGATGTGCTGCGCAGCACTTGCGGAAAGACGCGCATTACACCCGTCAGAAGCCTACGCAGCGGAAGTGGAGCATGTCAGCCCGGCACATATACAGAGCATTGAAATGGAAGTCAGAAGATAGCCATGCTTACAAAGGACTGTGTCTGCGCATTAGAGCCTGCCATCCAGGTGGCCGCGTTATGACCTTGACTAACATTTGTAGACCCTACCAAGGCCCTCGTCTCTACCAGTTTGCCTTCAGGTGAGGCTAGAAAACCGGTGCTATTGTACCCCATTTCCAGTGCATCCATCGTCATTGTAGGTGCTAAGTCCAGCGGAGCTTGCACTCCAGCAGCACTTGCACTGCAAGCGGGAGGCTGGGTATTCGAGTGCTGCACAGTCGATGCCTTGAAAGGGGGTTGAGCAGAGACAGGGAGAAGGCTGAAACTGTGACAGAAAGGAGGATAGGAGCTTGTTGCCAAGAAAGCATTGGCTACCTGCCGTGCCAGAAGATGGGGATCAATTACCTGGACCTACAGACTGGGCTCAAGCTCACGTACCTGAGCTTGATTCAAGGTTAAGGAGTTGTGTTGACTAAGATATCCTGCATGGTGATGCCCAATTTGGGCAGTCTGGTACAGGAGAGGATCGTCTCCTAATATACAAGGTCAAAGCATCTCAGCATAAAATCTTGTCCTAAGATCAGAACCGTTGGGAGAAGGCTCGAGAAGACTCTGACAGCTTGGCTTCGATCTTGTTTGGTTTTGGAGAGTGGTTGTCGGACGAAAAGTGGAGTGTGAGGCATGTTCGACGGGTCGCTCGTGCTTGAGAATTCGCAAAGGCTGCGGCTGCATGATCTTGATTGGAATGGTTTTCCGGCGACCATTGACAGGTTAAGAACGTAGAACGAGAGATTTCAAGAAACCAAACTGTTTGACTTACCACTGTGATAGCGTTGATTGGATATGGTATAGTCATGGTTGTTCATGAAGGCTTGAAGAATGGAAACGGAAGCAAGCTGAACGCTGTAGCTGTAGCTGTAGATGGAGACGATATCGGCACTTGTTCGCTGAACAGTGACTTGAGTGACAGAAGAGAAGAAAGAGAGAAGAAAGAAGAGAGGAAAGAAGAGAGGGACAAGGAGAGTGTGAATAACATTCCTCCAGGTTCTCCCACTCCCAACATGGTGTAGCACGGGCGTGCAGACTTGTGACGACTGTGTCTCAGCAGATGAATGGAGTCAGTTTCACTATGCTGCTGTCGGTATTGCTTGCCGCCAAGAAGGTAAAACATGTGAAAAAGCAGCCCTGTTCAGTCGTCAGAAGACTCGTGTTTCATTTGCAGGAGGCCTGTGCGGGGTGGAGAGCAACGGCGAAAGCGCTAAAGTTGAACGGACATCGTGATTGAAGGTTGCAAATGTTTTTCCAGTTCCACCTGCGGCCACATGGCTGGCTTGTGAGAGGCCTTGACTTCGATGCCCTCGAAGAAGTCTCGAATAACCAGCTGTACAGCAGCAATAGCTTCGAGAAACGCGTAAGACCTTCTAGCGTGCGTAGTCCCTTCGGTATCCACTGGAGGAGACTATAATTCCCGTTACTTGATCTCCGATAAAGCCGTTCGTCCGTGTTCGACACATTGCTGAAGTGGACCTAGGCCAAATATGCTGACAGCACGCTAGGTGAAGTATAGCAGAGGGAGCTGTACAGTACCTTCACTTTGGAGTGTTCTCTACCAGCAGGCTTGACTGACATTGCTTGATTTTGTGGTGGTAGATGGCTGGCTATAGGAGAGCTTGCATTAAGGTCCACATCGCCACAGCAAAACCAACGTCTGGCAGCCTCATTTTGGCTTAGCATTGGCACCTGCACCTGCATGAGCAGGATGTGCTAAATCCATATCCCGATTCATCCTCATCCTGTTCAGGATCTGTAAAGCCCTATCATCACCGGCTCCAGGCTGGTTCCCTCCAACTCCTCTCCCTCCCATGCCAGGGAAGCTCCCGCCAAGTGCAGGGTTGAGGGCTTGCATGAGTCGAGTGGGCGACTGTAGTGGCATTCCTGTACCGGGTGTAGACTGTCCACTCGGTATGTCTGCCTTTTCTGCCCCGCCGTTCTGAGCTGATGACGAATTCGATGAGGAGCTCGACGGCGGTTCTTCATATGCTTTCCAGCATGCATACAGCGATAAGACTTCTTGTACTATCTCAAGAACGAGTGGCAGCTGGACATTAAGTGACGCTAAGAAGGTGATGGGATCTGTAGTACCCCGTGGGGCTGTAGACAGAGGTGGCTTCGGAGCTATAGATGGTGCATCGCCTGACAGTGGACTGCTCGGCATCGAAGCAAACGCTATGTTGGGAGTGAGACCAGTTGCGGTCCCCGCACCGCTGCCAGATGCGCCGGGCTGACCAGCACTGAACGACGAGCCACGCATCCGCTTGGCATCGGGTTCACCAGTATCGGCATTGCGAGTCGCTGTGCTTGCAGTTGTAGGTTTGGCTCCAGGCTGCCCTTTCGCACTGTTGAGGAGGTTTGGAGGGAAATGAAGCGAGAAAGCTAGGTAGATAGAAGCTGTTGCGATGAGATGAGGAGGGTATAGAAGGCACAATTCTGAGCGATATGTATCATTGAGCACGAACCTATGGCGAGAGTGATGTTGAGTTAGCGAAAGATTTTGCCTTGTAGGATTCGCACTCACCAAGCCATTTGCATTGAGTTGTCGTCCATGTCGAGCGTTGTCTTACGTGCCACAACTGGCCCGCTGTCTCTCCCCGTCATGTGGACGAGACTGCGGTAAGGATGATACACGATGAGGTGGAACTCCAGGTCTTCAATGAGATCTACGAGGAGAAAGGAGGGTGTGCGTTTAGCTTGGCTTGACCTATTTCGCGCTACAAAGTTGGGGCCGACTTACAGAACTCCATCTCCGCGAGTTTCGTAGAATCGGTAGGAAAGTTGATGATGCCATATTCTAAGATCAGATAGTGTAACGGTCAGCGAGTGTCAAGATAGTTGGACCCGTACAAAATGTGATTCACCGGTGAAAGTTGCTCGGGCTTCCGTCACTACCACCTTGATATGAATAGCTGTCTCCTCCGCCTTCGCAGCTACATAGACACAGGCTGCAGCCACGAGAGGCAGATCGGTTTCTGTGGCCCTTGACGTTCAGCAAAGCATGGTGCTAGCATGGACGGAGAGAAGCTCACCGCAATAAGAGTTCTTCAGATAGAAGCGCCTCAGATACACGATAGCGGTCGCCACGACTTGCTGTCGCAAAGACAGTCTCTTGCCAATCTTCTGGATGGCTGCCGGAGATTGAAATGCATGAAAGGATCAGTGCCCATGTATAATTGAAATGCCACAAATCGCCTACCATTTGCACTAAAGATAGCTATCCAGGCGAGCTCTTGAGGTGTCGCGTATTTCAGATCCAAAGCTCTTGCATTGCCGAGCGTCCGTCGGTCGACTAGCCAATTGTTGCTGTATCGAATGGATGACGAGAAAGCAATGCATGTAAGCTCGTATATGCTTTCTTCGGGAATAGAGTACCCTCCAGCTCACGCGTGCGATGAACGGTAGAAGTCGGCTGCCATCTATCTGCCAGTACGACACGCCATGGGATCAGGATGTCTGCTGAGAGTGTGCTAGAGCATGTGAGACTAGTTGATAACGGCCGGCGTGGTTGCGTTGCTGGACGTTATCGTTATACGTTATCGTTGTGATTGGAGGTGAAAGGCACATGCATGATACCGGCGTGGTCTCCTAGACAGTGTACTGAACCTCGATCACGCTCCATCAAAGCACATGAAGTACGCAATGTACGAACCCTGCCTTTGCAACAACAACAACACTACTCATACAATATGAACATCTTCAACGATGACGTGAGTCGCCTCTTGACTCCACTGCTAGTCCGCCCGTGCTGACTTGGTCTTCTGGTCACCGTATACAGGCTACGCAAGAGCGAGCTGAAAATGTAAGCATGAACGCGCCCTACTTTGATGAGCTGTTACAGCTGAAGGGTTGCGAGAGCAACCACGTCGATAACAGTACTGAGCATACGTTGTCTATCCACAGGCCCGTCTCAGCTCATTCGTCGGAGCTATTGCCCTCGGTGATCTCGTAAAATCGACATTAGGTCCAAAAGGCATGAACAAGATCCTGCATTCAGTCAGCACAGGCGACGTTACAGTGACAAACGATGGAGCTACAATCCTTAAAAGCATAGCATTGGACAATCCTGCTGCCAAGATCTTGGTGAACATCTCCAAGGTCCAAGATGACGAAGTTGGCGATGGAACCACATCAGTCTGCGTTCTCGGTGCCGAACTTCTACGCGAAGCAGAGAAGCTAGTTGCGCAACGCTTACATCCTCAGACTATCATTGATGGATACAGAATTGCAAGTAGAGAAGCTTTGAAGGCATTGGAGGAAGCTGCTCAAGATCACGGGTGAGATCCATTCATCCTTTAGACCGTCCGTGCAATGCGGCAATGCACTGACGCGAATTTACTGTATTTTCGATACAGAGCCGACCGAGATGCATTCAGAGAGGATCTGATGAACATCGCAAGAACAACACTGTCATCGAAAGTCCTTTCTGCAGACAAGGACTACTTCGCCGAGCTAGCAGTCAACGCAGTCATGCGTCTGAAAGGCTCGACAGACCTAGACCACATCCAAATCATCAAAAAGCCAGGCGGCAAACTACGCGATTCTTACCTTGACGAAGGCTTTATTCTCGACAAGAAGATCAGCACAAATTGCCCTAGACGTATAGAGAATGCCAAGATCATGATTGCAAACACATCCATGGATACTGACAAGATTAAGATCTTCGGTGCACGAATGAAGGTGGACAGCACAGGAAAGCTCGCTGAGCTGGAAAGAGCAGAAAGAGAGAAGATGAAGGCTAAAGTTGCAAAGATCAAGGCGCACGGCATCAACTGCTTTGTCAACAGACAACTTGTCTACAACTATCCAGAGTCACTCTTCGCAGCTGAGGGAATCATGTGCATTGAGCATGCGGACTTCGAAGGTGTTGAGAGACTCGCGTTGGTTACTGGAGGAGAGATCGCATCGACGTTCGACTCGCCAGAGCACGTCAAGCTGGGCAAGTGCGATGTTATCGAGGAGGTTATGATCGGTGAAGATAGAGTAGGTCACAGCTTAGCAACAATGGTCTTCACAACGTCGCACCAGCTAATATGAATTTCATTCATAGCTCATCAAGTTCTCTGGAGTTGCCGACGGTCAAGCATGCACAGTCGTATTACGAGGAGCAACATCGCAAATGATTGACGAAGCCGACCGCTCATTACACGATGCTCTTTCCGTCTTGTCACAAACAGTGAAGGAGACACGGATCGTCTACGGTGGAGGCTGCTCTGAGATGCTGATGGCCAACCGAGTGGATGACATTGCAAAAGTAACGGAAGGAAAGCAAGCTATCGCAATTGAAGCATTCGCACGAGCTCTGCGTCAACTGCCCACTATCTTATCCGACAATGCTGGTTATGACAGCGCAGACCTTGTTTCGCGGTTACGTGCGGCTCACTACGAAGGCAAGAAGGATGCTGGTCTGGGTGAATAACATTGCGATATGTGTGTGTGGATCGACTGCATTTGCTAATGATCTGCCATGTAGACATGTTCCAAGGCACAATCGGCTCAATGAAAGAGCTCGGCGTCACGGAATCATACAAGCTCAAGCGACAGGTCGTCATCTCTGCCTCTGAGGCGTCCGAAATGATCTTGCGAGGTGAGGGTTACCAAGCGACGGCTCACAATATTGTCGTACTGACAATTATCGTTGTTTAACCTTGTAGTGGACGATATCTTACGATCTGCACCAAGAAAGCGCGAAGGACAGTAGTTGGGCCTCTTCAAGACGAAAACAGGGGGAAAATGGTACCATTCGGATATGTCGAGCAGTAGAACTATACCCATAACCTGAGCCTACAATGCTAAAACGTCGCAAGCACTGCCTTTATGCGATGTTAGCGAACTTCCTTTGGAGTGTCGCCTTTTTTGCACGTGTCCCTTTGCGCATTGAGCTTGCCTTTTGCCGAATCAATGCGGGACCCTCAGATAAGCTCAAGGTAGCACGTAAAGCTGGCGAGGTAGCACCAACAAGTGGGAGGCCAAGGCCATGAGGCCGACGATGATGCCACGTCGGCAGACCGTGTCGAATGGCTCCGCTGCTGCGGCGGTCAAGACACCTCCAAGCATTAGCAGGACAACGACGAGCACAGGTCAAGTGCCAGTCTCCAAGTTCGCAGCGTGCTTCCAGGCGATACTTAAAGGTCAAGAGAAGCCACCTCCGTATCAGCAAGATGACCCGGAACGCTTCTACTTCGACCTGTTCTGCCTGGGTGTGGACAAGCCATACTTGCTCTCGCTTGCCGCTGAGGTACCCGACAATCTGCTGGTCGAGAGCGGCACTGTCAAGGTGCGGCCAGTTCGGTTTCGTTTTCAAGGAGCTGTCATTGATGCTCTACCTCCAGAACAACATACGCGAGCTCTTCTTCTACGCTGTCAAGTGCATTCAGACAAGCGACATCGACGATATACGGCTTCCCAACGTGATCGAGGTCAGTATGGCCTGTACATCCCATAGCCCCTACAACAGCAGCAAGCTGATATAGAGTTGGTTGTTCAGGTGATCCATACAGTTCTACAGTCCTTCCTTGGGAGAGACCTGCCGAATTATAGCTATGATATCATGAGCCTCCTCGCCGGGTCATTAGAGCAAGCAGATGTCGTCTTTCCGGAGTTTGTCGCTGGACTAGACGGTATAATACAGAATGCAGATGCATCACCTGAACTCAAGCAAAGGATCCTAGCTCTCACTCTGTTATTTGTCACCTCGATCAACCAAGGTTCCGTCAACTCGTATTTCCTGCGAAGAGACTTGTTCAGTAGCGTAGTCAAAGTACGTCTCGGTACACAGCGTGACTGTCCTTTTACTGGTACTGATAGCACACGTTGAGCAGCTCGTGTCGGATCCGAGAACAGCGCAGATGGCAGCAGATAGCTTTCTCATGCTTGGCATTCTCGCCAATTATCACAAATACGAAGCTCGCAATGCCATGCTTGTACGCTTCGAGGATCTGGTTGACGAAGGCATCATGAAGCGAGTCAGAGAGGCAGCCTCTGTCTCACTTTTACAAGCCAGGGAGTGAGTCTGGCCGATCTACCAAGTGTATGCCACGATAGCTAAGGACTTCTTGACAGTGCCTACATCGAGAAGATGGATGACGCTCCGGTATCCTTCGTATCCAACGTTGCCTCCCTACTATCATCATTCCGCTCCTTGACATCTCCAAGCAAGGCTACCCCTCAAAATGGCTCGGCGCCCTCCGCCGCTAAGGATGAAAATGCCTTCGCAGAACTGTAAGCCATCATACCGGCAGTAATACCTACCACGCACGACATCTGACCTCCAGAGAAGCCCTCTTGAACTCACAGCCATACTTCTGCCTATATATGACTTAGTCAACAGCAACAAAGCGTTCTCCTCTTTCTTGCTACACGATAAACCTTCGGATGGCTCACCAGGTATGGCATCGCCCGCGCGAAGTGCTTCTTCACTGGCCATGAGCTGACGTGGATCTCCATTGCTTTGAAGCAGAGCCTGTGTTCATACCCACCTTGCTCAGCTTTACGTCTTACTTGGCGACGCACGCAGCTGTGACATCCCGTGCAAAGGCCTATTCCCGCTTGGCCTTCATCATTATCAGTATACTGGTAGAAGAAGGCTCGCAGCTGCTAATGTCGACGGATCAGTCCTGTCCTGTCCGCATCTGCCGACAAGTGAGTCTCAGCTCCGACAGAATCGTTCACTACAAAACGTCTGACCGATATCACAGCGGCAACCCTCTCTGCCCTCGTCTAACGATTCCAGTCGGCCCTTGATATGTAGCATACTCGACTGCATTGTCCAATATCTCCGCTTCAACATGGTTCGCAAATCTTTCGATGTGCACACTTATCTGTGAGCTCCCAGGATACGGTATAAAGTAGCGGATGTAAGCTGACCTTTGTGTCCCGTTTCAGTCTGACTCTCCGCTTGGCGCACAAGACTATGCATCAACTCAAAAGCAATCGTGTCCGTCTAGACTACGACTGGCAACCGTTGTGTCAAGCCATCATTTCGCTTGCAACATTCTTGGTAGCTCGACAAGTGGAACTAAGCGATCTCCCTGGTATCGAAGACCTGACCATTCAGGTACTTCTGACCCTTGACTTCGCCATAGTCTGGGCAGATGTCATCTTGCCTGACATGGAGGCTATAGCGCAGCTGCTGTATGAGGTGCTACGCGCAGACGTAACTCTTGCCAAGCTGGGAGCCTTGACATCAGTCGCTGCGACTCCGCCTACGATACCGCCTTCTCCTCGCCTGGGTACTACATCGCCTTCAATTCGTCGGAACAGTAGTAGTGGCCTCAACACGCCGAAGAGCCCTTCACTGTCCGCTTCCTCGACTTTCGCAAATAGTATGTCTCCGTTAGAGCCCACCGGCCCGGCGGCGGACAGTATACGCAACCTAGCCGTCGTGAGATCGCATTTTGGAGGCAAGATAGAGGACGTCCGCGAGAAGCAGGGCGGAAGAAGCGTAGATAGCCAGCAGATCCTGAATATCATCAAGTCTTCCATGGACGGACTGGATCTTCGGGAAAGTATGGCATTGGAGGAAGTAGGGATGCGGTGGGTCGTATGCCAATCTTTCGTGCGATACTTGCAGCTGACATTGACAACAGGCGGTACAGCGAGTCAGACCAAGAATCGTTCTTCCCTGAGCTGGTGTCCATTGTGGCCAAAGATATCTTAAGGCTTTCATCGGGCTATTGAAGAGAAGTGTCGAAGTTTAAGTTGAAGTCAGACCTAGGGAAGTGAAGTTCGCAAGCAGTGTACAAAGTATCAGCAAGAAGTGCAGCATAATAGAGGGCAGAAACAGGATGATGATGGTTTGATCGACTTTCTTGAAGCAGTCGCCGTCGCCAGGCGAACATGTGAGCTGATAAGTGACAGCGCGTCTTCACGCAATAATTCGAACGAACCGAAATGAGAAATACCTACCTCGTGCATGGAATGCAAGCGCCTGCAAGCCGAGGAGCGCGTCTGGACACACCCGTTGCTGGCCGAACCCAACGCACGTTCACGCCACAATTTCATCCGTTGGGCGCACGTGCCAGGTGCCGACACCTTCGAACAACAAGACTGATGAGGCGATTGTCCTTGGTGTAGCTCTTTCGTACTCCCTCTTCCCACATAACCAATATATTCATGCCGCCTTTACCTACTATCTCCTCATATATCTCACCAGGTACCTCCTTGCTGCAAAGTAGTAGCGAGCGGACCCCGCTGGATAGGTATGTGCATGCATATCGACGACACGGTTTGCTAGATTAGTGTGATGCTGACAGTCCTTCTGTAGTTCATTTTCCTTTCAGCCACCACCATGAATGACTACAATGACCAGAAGCTGCGCATCCTCATTGTCACCGAAAACTTCTTGCCGAAAGTCGATGGCGTCACGCGTACATTGTCGCGCCTCCTTGAACACCTCCAAGCGCAGGGACACGAGGCTCTGCTACTGGGTCCACACAGTGATATGTGCGCATCGAGTTGCAGTCACGCTCTAACATTCACACTGCTTACTATGTGTGTGTCCTTCTTAGCTCAACCTATGCCGGGCACAACATTGTAGGAGCACAGTACAGCGTACCTCTGTGGTTCTATCCTGGCGTAAGCCCAGAACAGCGTATGTTTGTACTCCTTAGGTAACGCTGACGAAACCATACTTTACAGCTGAGCTTGAACTTCTTCCGGCAAGAGTTTCTGCGCAAAGCCCTGGCGTTCGATCCGGATGTTATACACTACGTGTGTCGTAACATCCGCCCTGACAGTTGTCCTCATCTGACCAATCTTGACAGGTGGATCCTATCTGGCTCTCGGCTCAAGCTCAACCGATACTGGAGTATTCTCTTCCCAACTGTGCAGCTGTGGCATCGGTGAGTGGTCCGAAACTTGCAGAACTGAAGCGACTCATGCGAACTTAAAGAGAACTGGCATGACTGAAGACCCTCTCGTCAGTATCATACCAATCTTGCTCGGTATGCGCGCGACTATGGCTTTGGCTGGCTTGCTGAAGTCATGTGGACCCTACAACGACGTCTCCACGGACATTGTGTCGCGACTTTTTGCCCAAGCAATTCGACCAGGACCATGCTGGAGTCTAACGCCTTCGACAATGTCCGCATATGGCCACGTGGAATAGATATGTCGCTGTTCAGTCCGGCTCATCGCAGCCTCGAACTACGGAATAGATGGTTAGCAAGTGCTCACCCAAAGTCGGCGCCATCGACACTCGAGAAAGCCATTGTTATTACCTACGTCGGACGACTGTCAAGCGAGAAGAACATCGATCTACTAATCAACTCCTTCATCAAGCTTACCCAAGTCCTTCGAACTACACGACCAAATAGCCCAAGATGTCACCTCGTTCTCGTAGGCGATGGGCCTGCACGAAAAAGGCTAGAAGAGCAGACGAAGAATCTCAACGTCACCTTTATGGGTTACCAGAAGGGGCAAGATTTAGCTGCTTGCTACGCTAGCTCGGATATCTTCGCATTTCCAAGTCATTCTGAGACGTTCGGCAACGTAGTACTGGAAGCTATGGCTAGTGGCTTACCAGTAATTGGCTTAAAGGCGGAAGGCGTGTGCGATCTGGTTGAGAGTGGAGCTACAGGTGAGTGTTGTTCTATTTAGCACAGAGCTGTATTTAGGCCTCGAATAGTAACTGATCCACTTGTCCACTGCAGGATTCTTGCTTGACCTGCAAGATTTGCCTGGTGCCAAAGTCCCGAAAGAATCATGCGGTATACCTTGCAATGTCCAACAGCTTTTCGAAACCAAGACAGAATCATTCAGAATTGCCGTTGATGGTTTTGCCGAATTACTGCTGGGCTTGGTATTGAATCCAGATCTTCGATGTAGACTGAGCGAAGCTGCTGTGGCGTATGCAAGCACGCGGACGTGGGATCACGCTATGGAATGTCTGCTAGAGGGTAAGCATTCACATCCTTAGACAGTTGACTTTGTCACTCTGACAACTTTCCTGATTTGGTACCCTTGTCGAGCAGGCTATCGAGAAGCTGCGAATCTTACACGTCAGAAACGGGTAGAGAAGCTGTTCTCTGCTCTTTCCCGAACATCGAGTACAGCCAGTCTGCTAGATGTTAAAATCGAAGAGCCCCCTCTAGTTGATGATAACAGTACCGTGACAAGCGAACCTGAAGGACTGTCATCTGCACGCCTGTTATTCGGTCGACCGCCTGTGAAAGCTCTCCTTCGACGTTCTACCAGAACGGCTTTAAGAGAATCAATCTCGCATCGGTTCAAAGCGACGCTGAAGCGTGATTACCTTATCGTCGGAAGAGAACGCGCGGAGTCCAAGCATCGCGTCTATCTCGGTAAGTTTCACTCCGCTCCTTGAACTCCGGCAGTGACAAAGTCCTCTGACCTCGTTTATCTATGCTTTTGTAGGCTATCTCGTCTTTGCCCTTGCTTTAGTTCTTGTTTTCGTATCGAGTTATGATACCTTGTCAGCCTTATATGTAGCTATTATGCACCCGTCATCAGTAGTCTCTGCCTAAGTTCTGATTAGTTCGACGTAATTGAAAGTATAATTCTGTAACGACAGGTGCAGCCGGTCAGCAAGCAGCTTCAAGAGCATGATTCAACGGCACAGATTTCGTTTGATAGCAGTTTGGCATCGTCACGCAAAGACGGGAAATATTATGATGTAAGAGTAGAAGCACACAATAGAAATAGAACGCATGACAACATAGGAGGTACTGACTTAGGACTACTATCACTGACTTCTTTTCCGAGCAAGGTACTTCAAGATTGAATAAAACTGTAGTAATGGAAGTTGAGCCGAGTCTGTGACGAGAATGCCATTCGATACAAGCTGGAATATAGATGGCTTGTCGTGCTTTGCGGTGCAAGTCTGTCTTCAAAGATCTTCTTAGTCAGAGTCGCTCTCTGAGCTGCTCTCCTCGGATGTATCAGTATCTGAATCGGAAGAATCTTGAGTTGTTTGAGGGATGTTCTTCTTTGCAGGTGGTGCTACAGCGGTAGGTTTGACGGGAGAAGCAGGTTTAGGTAGGGCTACATTCTTGGCTGCTGGAGTCGAGGTTGTAGCTGCGGCAGCAGCACTTTTGGGTTTAGTGTCCTTTTTGGACTCTTTCTTTAATGGTGCTGATTCAGGTGCAGCAGCTGCGGGAGCAGTAGGAGCCGCTGCTGCGGCTGCTTTGGATGCGGACTCTTTCTTGGAGGTTGGCGCTTTCTTTTCCTTCTTTGGCTTGGCAGTGAGAGCAGCTTGAATAGCAGCAGCCTCCATAGGATCGACAGCCATCGAGTCGTTATTTCCGTTCAATGCAGCAGCGGTAGTAGCATCATCTTCTTTATTCTTAGTATATTCAGCAGCAGTTTCTCTCCAAGTAGCCATAGCGGCATCTGCTTTATCTTTAAAAGTACGTTGTTTTTCGTCGCCCAAAGCTTTCCATTGCTCAGAGATTTGTTGCAAGATCTCACTATAAGGAACGCCAGGATTTGCATGTTTGACTTTTTCTCTGACTTCATTTTGGAAAATGATATAGGCAGAAGGAGGTCTTCGAGGCGCATCTGGATCTTTTAGCTTTTTGGCTAATTTTTTACGCTTCTTCTTTCCGTTGGCATCTACTTCGACATCTGATTCATCTGCTGATTTGGAGCGCTTGTTTGTGTTGCTGTCAATTGCTTCACCTTGTGCAGCTGCTGATGATGCGGCGTGGAGGAAGGGTAGGTATTCAGGCATTCCAGTTGGCATTGGTGCGGAAAGAGGTGCTTTGAGTAAGTCAATAATCTCTTTTGTATCGTTGGCTTCGTTCAATGCATGTGCATAGGCTTCGACTGCTGCACTGCATCGCTTCAAGTTGGCGCCGAGGTGGAGATATTGAGAGACGAGCTGGAGGCACGGGCAAAAGGAAACAGGAAGGGAGGAGAGAGACAGAGATGGAGGAACAGGGAAGCAATGGCAGTAGTGTGGATAAAGAAAGATAATGATAGAAGTATTGTTAGGGATGCACGTGATGTTATGATGCAAGATAGTGGCGATGAAACGATACATCATCAGCACAGAGAGGGAGAAGCGCGAGTGAGTGAGGCAACTAACCTCATTCTTGGCAACGGCAGCACGTTGTAATCTATCTGCAGTTTCAGCAGACACTTTGGGTGCCATGGTGTTTTAATAGTGTACTTGTAATGTATTAGTATTCTCAACTATTGTTAATGTGGTTTATCTTCGATTGTTAATCGTATTGAAGGATGATGGGTAAGTCTCAACGGTGAAAAGGTTGAGGATTTGTTAATCGAAAGATTAGAAAGGAAAGGAGCGAAATCCCAAAAAGTTCGATTAATGGGGAAAGTGAAACCTTTGTAAGGGGGGCTTATAAAAAGTTGAGGGAAGTTTGTTAATGAGCTTTAGTCGAAAGTGCAAGGAAGGCTCAACTTTCACTTCCAGTTTCAAATCGAATTAACAAAACAGGCCTAGCCTCGATTTCGGAAGGAGTAACAAAAAGGGAAAATGAAAATAAATGGTGCCTTTTGTTAATAATAAATGTCTCTCCGCTTCCGGCAAAGTGTTCAATAATAACTCCTAATTTCGTCCTCATTATTCCTCATTACAGACTCAGTGAAAAGGCCATAAATTATCAATAATCCGACATCTCTCGCGAGATTAGAAAGCTATAATGGCTCTACCATATCTCAAGGAGGTTTCGAGGCTGTCTGATAACATCCTCTAAACGAACAATTATTGAGTATTACGATTCTATGATAATACCGGTAGCTTGAACACCACCGGCTAACACAAAGCCGCGAAACTAAGCCAGCTGTATAGGCTCGTAGGCCTCAGGGCACAATAATGACAGACAGGAGCAATTGATTGCAGGGACTGTGTATTCACATAATCTCTTGTAACATAATACATATTGATATATTTAGAGAAGAGCTCAATCAGTTTACTTCAGAAGGCGGTCGATAGGAAGCTTAGGGTGGGCTTATTCGACGGCCCCGATCAACTTGGTTCTGGTTTGATAAGACCGTCCTGCTTGCCCAAAGATGTGATGATAGCAGCGCGAGATTGAAATCAAGAGTTCTTCCAAATCGATGACGAGTATCCAGTAACTGTGTATGTACTATGTATGGGCTTCCGCTGTCTCTGCGACTTGTCTTGCCAGCGCCTTCCACGGTGGCGGCAACCACCCTTCACTTCCGCCTTTGAACTCTTTCACTCGCTCTTGCTCTTGCTCCATCCAGCGATAGTCAAGTCGGTAAGTCACAGCCATCACTAAGGTTCTAGCACGAGCAAGCAGCTAACGTTAGACGGTATATCTTGCCTTTACAGCTTTGTGCTACTCTCTGCAGGCCTTTTACTGCTGACCTCGAAAGACAGGAAAGACTCGGTCCGTTTGATAGTCTGTGTTTTTGCAGTGCGCGGCAGCTGGCTTGACAGCAAGACAGACAGAAACTGAATAGCTGGAAGGGACGGAAGTCAGAAAACATCACGCTTAGGTAGATGAATGAGCTCTAGACCAGATACAGATACACTTTGTTGCCCGAATCCGACAAGTCAAGCAGACAGATCCTGTCTGGATAGCCCCCAGCTGCCCAATAGCAGCTCTGCCTCGCTTGCTGGCCGGAATATCCGCCGGCAGCGTGAAGCATCCAAGAGAGTGACTACGACCGGCAAGGATTGTATAAGATACCAAGACCTCGTCCTGAACTCAGGCCTAATCGTCCTCGTCGCCGCCAGGCTGTCGCGTCCCAGCAACGGCAGTGTCGCCGGCGAGTGATCTCGATCACCTGTAATATTCCACTCGTGCCCATTATGGCGCTGGCTGAAGGGACGATGGTGGATGCCCAGCGTGCTGCAAGGATGTGAGTTTGATGACTGCCACTACACCGTTCTGCGCGGTGGGGAGAAGATTGTGCACACCTAGCCGTCTACCCCGCCAGCCGCGTGTTGAGTCGTCCGCAGGCTTTGACCGCTTTCATTGACCGTGTATACTGACTACTTCGCTTGCCTTCTATACTACCTTCACGCACTATCAACACACTACCTTCACCGTACCATGCTCCCGTTTCTTGAACATACAGTGTCGCAGCAGCCGTACAGACCGACTGGGATCGCGACTTCACAAGCAATGACAAAATCAAAGGATGGCTGCTGGAGCAGGTTCAACGTGTCCCTTTCGATCCGGCTAGGGTAACACTACTTGATTATGTCAAGTCTCGAATGCAAGCTGCCGAAGCTCAACAGAAGCAGCAGACTCAAACGCAGCAAGCTCAACCGTCGCAAGATGGACAGAACCAACAGCAACAGCAAGTGGAGCAGCAGCCGCAGCCGCAAATACAGCAGACACAGCCGCAATATGCTCAGCCACAAGCTGGATATCAGCAGCAACAACAGCTATACCAACAGCAGCAACAGCAATACTTCCAACAGCAAAAGCAGCAAGTCCCACAACCTACCCAGCAGCAATCATCAGCTGCCCCTGCTTTTTCCCAGCAACCTTTCGGAACAGCGAAGCCCGCTTCTAACTCTAATACCTCCTTCAGCAATTCACAAGCATCCACCACCACCTCCCGCCCCTCGAGCTCGACTCAGATTGCCAGCAACGGAGTCTCTTATACTGTCCTAAGTGACGATGATGACAGTTCCGGTCAGGAAATGGAAGAAGATCAACAGTACGAGTTTGGTCTGGACGACTTTGCAGACACGAATACAACCAAGGCCGCATCCCCTTTACCCCCTCCATTAGCTCAGCAACAGCAAGCTACTCAACCTCAAGCTTCCACTTCTTCCATATTCCCGTATGCGACTGGCCACCCGTCACAATCCATTCCTTCATCACAGCCATTCTTTCAGGCTCGCCCAGCAGCCCCTCCTACTACTCAATCACATTATCATCATGCAGCACTTCCCATTTCGCAGCCTGCGACACTCAATCCTGCTCTTTTGTTTGCTAATAACAATCAAGCCCGGCAACAGCAGCAGTTCCAACAGCAAAACATCGCACCGCATCAATTATCACAACCTCAGCCTATTTCATACCAAGTAAATGGCATCTCTTTGGCTCCACAGCCATCCACTTCTACGTCTGTCGCCCAAGCACAAGGGTCTGCTTCTTCCTCTAACGCCCCCGCTACACCCAATGGCAAAGCGAAGCGCAAAACCGAAGTAGAGGTTGTTGTTCCGCAGCGAAGAGAGGGCTCTGCTACTGCATCTGCGAAGCGTAAGAAGACGAACGACTCGTCGACAAGTGATTCGTCCCGCCAACCTTTGTCTGCGACCGCTGTTTCAGGCCAGCAAAAGCCCAAAGCAGGAGTTTCAAGTGGAGCGACGCAATCCTCAGCTTCCGGTCAGCCTCTGCCTTCCATCTTATCAGTCACCGCCAATACCCCACAACCTCCCTCCGAAGCACAGAAAGAATGGAACGAAATCCGTAAAGAGATGGAAAGAACATTGCATCAAGCTACACGATCACCACACAAGACAGTGATGAAGATGTTCAAGTTATTGACGCCATTTGTATCCGAGCCACCCGATGCGACATCAAGACAAGGATCAAGAGAAGCTTTTATAACTGACCTTAGAGTCCCTGCAGAAGCCAGACTTTCGATTTTGGAAACGATCAACCATGATACGAATGATGATTTTGATGTCATTTTTGTAGTTGACCCTAGAGCTACTACCCTACTACATGAATGGACAAAGGATCTAGCTCTCATTGCTAAAGGTAAATATACTGGTCCGGAACCTGCGGAAGAGATCAAGAAGACTTCAAGATCATTACTGGCAGTGAGTGGCTTTTCTTTTTCCCTTCTCCTGCTTTTCTTCTCCTCTCTTTCCTTCTTTTCCCTGGTTTTCCGTCCAATTTTTGGGTTCGCTTTCCGTGCACCCATACGATATCTGTGTCGCGGGAATGCTCGGAATGCTCGTCTAACACTTGCTGCGTACGTCGCACTCGCCGCGGCTAGAGCTTGAGCGACTTTATGCTGTGCTGCATAAGCGTACCTGATGGACACTAATGCCCCATGAAAAGGGTCAAAATGGATGGAGAAGGACAGGTCTTTGCCCCCTTGTATGCTTCTCGGCATTTGCGAGTGCGGTTCGCTGTGATTGAAATACATTACAGCAATGGGAAACTTCAACACGATGATGGACGGCAATCTGAGCATGCACAGTCCCAAGAACGAGAGCATAGTAGCACTCTGACGGGCTCGCTGGAGGGTCACAGACTGCGAGTTTGCCGTTCATTCCTCTTCTGCAGCTGTGGTCCGAGCAACCTAAATGGAGCGTACATCGAGGCGGACCGAATGATGATGCAAGCATCGGGCGGAGGGAAGCGGCCCTACGTACCCACTGCTAAATAAGTGACCGTAGTCAAGGCGCACGTCGACTCGCGTGGCCACTTGGTCCATGTACTGGTCCGCTCGGTGATGTACGCTCGGTTCGGTTCGCTCAGGCCTGGCTTGCGCCACAACATTGTAAAATCTAGTAGCGAATACCTTAGGCATCCATAGTAGCTATAGTCAACTCTTTCATCACCACATCTCCAACCATGACACACTTCCGTAAGACCATCAAAACTCGCAGAACAGCTTTACTGACTTCTTTTTGGTGCCTATCTCGATCACTTTCCCTTCTGTCGCCGACAAACTCTCCCTCGCTATGTATCCACGCATTACAGGTCTTGAAAAAGCTACCTATCACGGTCGACGTTCTACGATCCCTCAAAGGTGTTGGTGCGGATGTAGCGACTCTTTCGAAGAGTGATACTTTTGATGAGAGTGAGTCTATCCTTTATCAAGTCACGTGATGTCCGAAGTGCCTGTATACTGCAACCGGCATCTGAAGTTTCCGGCAACTGTTGAGCGAGTCTCAGAGTCTCTTACTAACGAATACTTCCTTGCCAAACAGTCACGAAAGACGCCGCCGCAACACTGGTTAAGAAATGGAAGGCCATGGTAGCGAAAACTACTGGATCTGGACCACCTCCTGCACGCCGTCCTTCTGTCACACCTGCTGCAAGCCTTACAAGCTCATTATCAGGCAAGAAACGAGCAGACTCTGTCGCGTCTTCGACGGCAGATGACGATGGTAAGCTGACGACTCTTTCGACAAGCCCTGCCCACTGGTTCATGCTAATGATTGTTTGCCATTATAGAATCTCGAAAGAAGCGACGTGTCTCACCATCGTCTACAGGCACAACGACTGCTGCAATTACATCAACAACGAAGCCCACATCTTCTATTGCTGAGAAGAGTGCTACTGCGGCAACCGGTGCGCGCGGTACAGCTCCGATTGGCCGCTTGCCATCAACAACAACGATAAAGCCGACTCCAGGCAAGGCTCTACCTTCTTTCGCAAAGCGGAAACCAGTACCTGCTGCAGCTGCAAAACCAGCGACTGTGCCTAAGCCAGCGGCCAAACCTGCAGCAGCGCCCGCTGCCCCTGCTTTCGATCCTTTTGCAATGTCACTGCAAGATATGGCGGCTTCCAAAGAATCAGCTGCTGGTGTCGGCATGACGGTCAGCGATACGATCAGTATGCTGAACAAAGCTGTAGATGCCGCCTCAAGTAGCGCTGCACCGTACAGCAATGTTCCAAGAGCCGGTCAAAGCAAGAAGAAGTCTGTCAGGTGGGCTGAGGAAGACAAGCTTCGCATGATCAAGGTTGTCGAGAAGCTGGTGTATGGTGACGAGTTTGGCAACGAGATTACCACAAGTGTGAGTGTGGCCTTGTACAAAAGAGACGGCTCTGTCGCTAATCTTGCTTCCGCGTTTAGGATTATTTCAATACTGCTGGCGAAACTGCTGGCGAGCACGAAGGTGTGGCTATGAAAGGCTTAGTCGAGCAGATTGACTGGGAGGAACCGCAACGTAAGTCACGCTTTGCCGGCATCATCGAATCCGCGAGGGTGTTGACAGTCCATCGTTCTCTTCAGTCGTAGACAGGAAGCTCTCACAAGAAGACTTGGATCTCCTGGTCGAGTATCCTCACCCCGAACTCATCGAGTCAGGCAAATGCGAGCGCGATCTTCAAGCAGAGCGTGAGAAGACCATCTTGGCCACTACATACTTTACCGAGGATGAGATTCCGCCCTCACCAGCCGAACCGACAGCAGAGACCAGTGCGGCCTCCATCCCATCTATTACAGAACCTGTCATTATGCGCTTGAGCCATGATCTGGCAAATGATCAGGCTGTTCAGCTCTCGATCTTGCATGCTCAGACTGCGCGCAACGCAAGTCTTGTTACGGACAGTACTCTGGTCGGACAAAGTAATTCGTATCACGCGCCTCCATACGGTCAGCCGCCATCACAGGAGGTTCCGCCTGTAGTAGCAGGTGCAGACTTGAATGCCTTGCTGGCACAGCTATCGGGCAGCGGCTTGGCGGCATTGAACCCAGCCCCTCCGCCTGCGCCGATGCCTTATATGCAACATCAACAACAGCCGCAGTACTCGCACATGCAGCCATATCAGCAGTACGTTCTTTGCGCGTCTCTGTGCTTTTCTACTGGCTAATCTGGTCTTTTGTCTCCCACAGACCCTATCACAACCGATACTAACCTTTGCAATGTAGTGTGCAGTCGTTCCCTAGTAGTTGCCAGTCTCACAGGAGTTGTACGTAGAGATTTGTACGCATGGTGATGTTTTAGTAGTAATGCATAAGCAACAACTTACCAAGCCTTTTCACTGATAGCATCGCTATATCGAACGGCTGTTTCAAGCATTGATGTCGGAGCAGGCTTCTTTTGATCAGTTTACTGTTTCTTACTATGCGGCCACTTGAGTTCTGTCCTCTGCTCGATAATCTGTCTTGTTATTGGATACCTCCTTACATTTTCGAAAAAATGTAAGGAGGTATCCAATAACCAAGACAGATTATCGAGCAAAGGAGCACACCGGCATGTTTATTAGGAATCTAAACATCACTTCGAGAAAATGGCAACGACCACTTTCGAGCAAAAATCTGCCAAAAGATCTACGGCACCTCGGATTCCCATGTGGTCCCCCACCATAGTACTGACGAGGCCCTAAGCAGCTTAACTTTGCAGATCGGACGGGATGCAGTGCTTTTTGCTTGGTATGGCCGTAGATATTAACTCACCGGTGTACATGGGATATAGAAATCAACTTGAGGGTAGCGGAAAATCCAAGAAAAAGCTTCTCGTGTCGTTCAGGTAGATCTACAATTCTGGGGCAGGGTTAGGAAACAACATTTCCGATTCAAGCAGCATTGCAAACATCAAGGAACTCATCTACAGCAACAGAATGTGTCTAGAATGTCTCATGTCCAAACTGATTCTACCGCAATGCAACTTAGCATTCATTCCCTCTAATCATTAATCCTCGGCTTATTTCGCTTGACAAAATAGCCCTGGGGCAATCGCTCGCAATAACGTGTGAACAGACCAACTCCTTCCGCCTTACATAACGAAGAGGAAAGACAGATCCTCAGGAGTGAGGCGTCCCAGAGCCTGATCGTCATCTCCCAGTGCACTGTGTAATACCGAAAGATTTCAGCCGAAGGCCTGGACACCGAAATTGCAAAAGGCGAGACTTACGCTCCAGTCATGTTTTCTTTCTTCTTTTGAAGCTCAACAATCTTGCTCTCGATGCTGTTCTCGATGATGAGTCGCTTGACAACGACGGGTCTGTGCTGGCCTGTGAGTTGCAGAATACCGTATGGTGCAGAAAAAGGACCCAAAAAAAAAATTTGGCAGAGGTCAGCCTGGAAAATTCCATTTCAAAATTTTGGCAGGGTTTCCCCTAGGAAATTGAAGGCAACTTGCCCAAACGGTGAATTCTGTCCATCGCTTGTAGCTCTGCTGCTGGGTTCCTGGTGATGCGAGGGCAATTAGCGCGAAGCTGGAGGCCGAAGGTGGTGGGCTACGGTGGCGTACCACCAGGGATCCATAATAAATACGCGAGAAGCTTCCGTCAAGTTGAGCGCGACACCGCCAGCTTTCAGCGAAAGTAAAAACACCGTGCACTCGGTATTGTTCATGAAATACTTGACCCTGTTAAAAGTACAAGGGGAGTGAGCGTGTAACCAAGCATAGAGCGCAAAGCAATATGGGAACTCACGTTCTATCACGGGCTTCAGGTGTCATATTACCCTGTAATCTGGCAATCTTGAAGCCAGCAAGTTGTAATCTTCTAGCGATCAAGTCCAAGAAACTTGTGAACTGAGAGAAGACCAGCGATTTGATGGAATGATCTTCGGTCCTAAGCTGAGAAAGCTCCTCTACAAGAGCTTCGATTTTGGTAGAGGTTCTCCATTTACCAGGGTCGATCTTGGATAGCATGCCCTGTCTAGCGTCAAGTAGCTCTTGTTCTGTTTCCTGATTTAGGTCGATGGTAAGCGGTAAATGGCATACAGGACATTCAGGTTCGATTTCCATCGCTGTTTCCAGGTATTGACGGATGCATTCTCGGCAGAAGACATGTCTGCATTTGCTCATGATAGGGTCGTCTCCTTCGTCCAGGCAGAGTCGGCAGGTAGATATCGACAAAGCGGCCTTGCTGGCATTTTCGCCCAGAAGAGCTTTGGCAGCGGCACCCTTGAGCACCATGTCGGGATGGCAGGCGGTTTCTGTGCAAAGAGTCGCTCGTCAGCGAGTGCTAAGAGTGGCTGAACAGAAGTGGACTTACGTCTCATGCGTGTAAGAAGCTGGAAGACATTGGCATAATTGTTCAAGAGAGAGTCTGCGGCGACATAGGTGGAGAAGGTTCGCTTGACATCGGAGTAAAGGGAAGTATAGAACTCCTCCTCTTCCTCAGTGAAGTAGTCTCGTCTGAGCTGTATAGCACGTGGACTGTAGAAAAGGCAACCATGTCAGGCATTGGACAGGTATTGTATTTGGTCATTTATAACTCACGGGAGCCCCATATCGTCTGCTCTCTCCACTTTTGTTCTCCTCAACATCATTCTAGCCAATAGTAGGGACAGCTTCTCAAAAGCACCCGCACCATGCGTGCCAGCCATAGCACCATATTTCTGAATAGGTTTCAAAATTTCGTTATTCCAGTAGCAAATATGATGCATGGGAGTATGACCACATTCATCACAAGTTCGTTTGTTGCTAAATCGCCAATGTAAAGCTTTGCAAGGGCATTTCTTGCAGTAATAGTAAGCGAAAGGATCGACTCCAATGAAACGAATGAGGGAGTAGAGTTCTCCTACTCGGTTTTGTAGTGGAGTACCGGATAGACACCATCTGAAATTCGCTTTGAGAGCAAATGCACCCCTTGCGGTGTTGCATGAGCGATCTTTGATATTGTGAGCTTCGTCCAGAATGACACGGTGCCAATCGATAGAATGTAGGACTGAATCTTCCTTGATTAACTCTCCTTTTCTCTTGAAACCTTGATTCTGTCTCCTGAAACTGGATTCAAGTACGGCATACGAAGTGAGGATAACATCGTATTTGAGGAGTTCCTTCTTGTCATTTGAGCGATTGCCTCCGTGCCATACACACACTTTCATTCCTGAAGTGAACTTGTTGAACTCATTCCTCCACTGCATGATGGCTACAGTCGGAGCTAAAACTAATGTATGCTTTCTATTCTTCTCATTAGGGTCAAAATCCGAAAGAACAAGCGATATCATCTGAATAGTCTTGCCCATTCCCATCTCATCAGCTAGTAGCCCTCCTTTCCATGGACCCTTTTCTTGCTGCAATAGCCAGTATAATCCTTCAAGCTGGAAAGGTAGCATTTGCATAGTAAGACCAACAGGCTGATCCGCTTTGACTGGTTTAACAACCTCGATAGTTCTCAAGTTCTCCCAGACATCTCGAAGTTCATGATGATGTTGCTGTAGAGCAATGTCATTCTTCTGCCACCAAGTAAGCTTCTTGCCTTCTCGTTTGGCTTTGAGTGCCGCAGCGCGACTGGAGAGACGTGGTTTGGTGGATGTTTTAGCGGGCGAATCCACATCGGATAATTCGGAGCTGTCCCCATCGTCTGTGACCTCGGTATCATACTCTTCCTCGGCATTTGAATCGATGACAAAATCACCGTCCCCTTCTTCATCGCTTGACTCAATTGTCTTCTTTCCTTTACCCTTTTTGTCGCTTCCAGATATGACTTCCTTCTTGAGCTTATCGAGCGATTTGCGGGAAACAGTAATCTTCTTTGATGTCTTGGTGACTGTCTTAGTCTTGCTCGATGAGGTGACCTTTACGGCTTTTCCCTTGCCTTTATCGACTTTTCCTGAAGGTGAAGATGCCAGCTTCTCGCTTATGTTCATTGCCACTTGTCGTACAAGTAGTTCGGAGGCGGTAATGATCTCCTCATCGTCCTCTAATTGAGTTCGCTCTTCATTCTCGTCGGAAGGCACAAATTGATCTTCTTCTTCGTCGTCACTGCTGATGAACGCTTTACCCTTTGCAATCTTGCGCTTCCTGAGGCTGTCTTTCCTAAATGCCATATCGTCTTCGGTCTCTTCGGCATCGTCTAATTCCGCCTTCTCCTCTTTCTTTGGGACAATCTCGCGTGTGATAGGTGACGAAGTAGATAAGGATGATCTCGCTCTTGAGTTTGAAGCACTGTTTCGTGATGATCCGGCTGATTTCACATACACGACGACTTCAGGAGAATTGCCACGCTTGCTTCGTCGGCTGGTGGTGGTGGCGACTGAGCTGGAAGTACCATTTGTGGCAGAAGAAGCGCGTCTATTGACGGCTTTCGCAGGAGTCGATGCATTGTTGTTGCTGCCAGTGCTATAAAAGCATCGTCGAAGACGTCGTTGGCGAGACATTTGCAAGGATCAGGTTTTTGCGCGACGGCGGCAATTGGAGGTGTGCGAGATTTACGCGATTGTGGCAAATTGAGGCGGAAAGTTGCAAGATTGAATGGTGAGATGGTGATGGTGGGAGGAGAAGCAAGAATGTAAGGTCAGTATGAGCATTGTAGACATGGCTATGGAGCTGCTACTCACCCTGTCTCACTCTCCTCCTCCTCCTCCTCCTCCTCCTTCACTGCCTGCTTAAGCTTCTTCTTCGCAGGTTGCGATCCAAGCTCCTCGGGTTCACTGAGTTCGCTATCTGAATCGGCATGGCGAGCAGTGCTCTTACGGGACAGCGTAGCTCTGCGAGTAGATGTAGTCGCAGTAGATCGCTTGTCCTCTCCTATCACACTTGTAGCTGGCGTCGAGGTCTTGGTGGACTGCACGCGAGCATCATCGCTGCTGGAATCACCGGCTGCCATGCTGCTGAGTGATTCGGAGTCGTCTTTCATGATGCTTGAAATGGATGATGTGATTGAGGGTTACCCTCTGTACTGTCTAACCTGACTCCTTTGCCCGACTTTCCTCCTCTTCCGTCGAGCTCCACCCTTTGGAAATAGTCAGAAAGTAAAGCAGGTAGGAAAGTTGACTTGACATTTTGGCGGAAGGGTGATCTCTTGACTTGTGCAACATCATCGAGTACACGCAAGAGAGCCTCCAGAAGCTATCTGAACAAGTACAATGCATCGGTAGCACACCTTCAGCCCATCCATCAAGAAGCTTCTTCAAGCATCATGCTCATTCAGACGCCGTTCGGGCAGTTCGCCCTACCACGGCTGCGAGTGAGCAGGCTAGGAAGGATGCGACAGTCCCGCATGGCCCGGACTCGCTATACGACACTGGCTACCCAGTCCGTTCTGCGTACTCAAGCTTATGCGAAGAAGCCTGGCTTGTCGTCGAACATGCTCCTGCTTCACCTCTCAATGCTGTCCTTACTTCCACTGCTATTCGACTCCGCTCACGGCCAGAGTGCATATGGCTATGCGAGAGATGGCAGTAGCAGCGACCCCAAGGGCAAGCAGAGGGAGATGCACACTTCTGCTGCAGCTCCTCATGAAGAAGCTATCACCTCCACGTCTTCCTCATCATCAACCCTATCATCATCAAATTCACAAATTCATGCTGCACCACAACCACACGCTCCGATCATCGGCTTTTCCTCACAGGCAAGCAGTAGCAAGACTGCCATCAAGTTCCCACCTCCTCGTGCTGTCAGACACCCTGCTAGTCTTCACAAACGTCCCTCATCACCCTCCAAGTCTCCAAGTCCGCCTGCTAACGCTGCTCTACCACCGGAAGAAGCTCGATCACCCTCATCCTCCTCGGCAAGCAATGCACCATTAACAACACCATCATCAAGCAATGCTGAAGATATAGGAGAGCTCCGAACTTCTGTGCTCGCTATGCTTCATCAGCTTTGGAGCAGTCCAATGCCATCACAGCGACCCGATGGTTCCCCTTCTTCCCTCCAAGACATGCCTATCCTGCAAGCATGCCAAATAGTCAAAGAAATGATTGCACTCGATATACGAGAAGGCAAGAGTGCTCTGTCCACCATTTCAGACGATACAGTGGCCTTGCTCCTAGCTATGGCCGATACTGCAATACACGAATATCCGGATCCTATATCGCGGCACGCCAGTGTGCTCGAGCATCTCCATTTGCGTGAACTATTGCACGACCTACAGCCACCGCGCAACAAACGAGACAATGTAGAGACGTACTCCTTCGTCAAAGAATATTCAAGAGCAGTCACAGAAGAATGTTTTGCGATTTTGGACATGATTCGGCATGCGACCGTCAAGGAACAGCATAAATCCAGTCAAGAAGGGTCTCAAAGATCTCGCAGTACCCGCTTATCAAAACAGACCGTTGCTCACGCTGCAAAGATTGCTTCATCACCCCGAAATCTATCCTACATGACTACTGTCTGGTTGTGCCATAACGTCATGCTCGGACCTTCTCTTAAAAATGAGGGCCGGCAGAAAGCTTCGTATACACATGCATGCGAATTCAGGGAGACACTCTGGCCTCAAATCCACAAAGCACTCGATGTTCCTCTCCTTCAGACAAACCCACAAATGAAAGAATACATCGAAGCCGTCTCTGCTTACGCTGCCCTTCTAGACTCCGCACGGTGTCACATACCGCACCAACCCAGTATTTATGGTGTGTTGCTTAAAGCTTTCATGGAGTTTCCGGTACCTCCCTCAATTCCGGACACGATAGCAGGCAAGCCATCAAAGGAAATTCTTGGAAAAGCTCAACTATCACTCGCTCGACATGAACAGCTCTTCAAAGATACCCACGCCTTCCTGCTCGAGATAATGCAAGAGCTGATGAACTCACGTGCGCCTCCTTCGGGTGCGTCGTATCACATATCCTTCAAGAAAGAGAGATGGCATCTGGGCAGGGTCAGTCAAGAGAATGCGAGATCATCATTGGACTCTCCTGTCGTAGGAATCATAACACAAGATATCGATTGTCTTATTCTACTACTTCGATATGCGTATCAGCATCTCAGATCTGCCGCTACCGCTGAACGTCTGTACGGCGAGTGGATCGCACCGGCTCTAGAATATCAAAGAAGTCTGCTACCCACTGCAGAATCTTCAACTTCAGTGCTGGACGACAGACAAAAGCAGCGACGTTCTCGTCTTGATGTTGCCGAGTATATCCGAATCCATCAAACCGTGGACTCTATTCGTCTGCGAGGAGCAACATTGCAGCGTACGAATGAAGTTGCGCAGCAAATATTGGATGAGACTATTGGACGTTTAGCACTCGATGCAGCGATGCCCGAATACTGCCCTCCAGAAAGGCTCAGTAGGATGACCGCAGCAGAACAACAAGTGCATGAAGAACTGGTGGAACGGCGGCGGAAATATTGGCAGGTCGACATTTTGTTACGCTGTCCGGACGTGGAGAATGAAGTGATCATGGCCGTACTGGCCTTCTGGACCGCAACATCACAATATCATTACATTCGTTACTTCATGCATCATTTCTTCGTTATCCGAAGGCAGCTGGTGCTTCATGATCCAGCCAGCGGCGCAACCGAAATCGGCCTGTATAGCATTGAAGAGGAAGAGATCCCGCCGCTAGGATACCAAATGGAACATTCAATAGCACAACAGCGCATGGATCGAATGCTACAGACACCTCATCTGATCGTCGCTCTCCTCAACGCAGCTGAGGGTATGGGCAACATATCTCTTGCGGAGAAGTGCTGGCTTGTAGCTTGCGAGGAAGAAGAGGCGCGAAAGGGCTGGAAAGTTCCCGTCGCTGCTTATACTCTTATATTGCAAGCCTACGGCGACGAAGCATCTCACGAGCGGGCACATGCAGATCGTCTTGCATCCGCAGATCCATCAGCAGGTCAGTCTCCACACTGCTCACGCTGACCAGGAATCGTACTAAGACATGACCCAATGACAGTCTCGGCTCACTCACTCATGCGCGAAGATCAGGCCGCTCGATCCAGAATCACACCCAATGAGCGTGCAGAAATCCAAGCGCAAGGCAAGCGCGCATGCATGGAATTCTCAGCTGCTGTCTATCGACGCTTTGCACGAAAAATGTCTCTTTATGATGCCGATGCTCGCTTCTTTGACGCTGCTCTGCACATATTCGGCAACGATGCTGGCCGGGTCAAAACGGCTCGCAGTCAGACTCGTAACTTTGCACCATACCATCGCAACAATCCCTTGGAGGAAGAAGAAATCAGCGATGTCGACTCAAGTGACTCGCGGTCGGATAGCGGATTCGGCAGTGACGGCTCTTCGCACAGCGAATTTCCTCCTCCTTCTGAAGAGAACTTTCTCGAACTCGTAATTAGGGATATCATGAAGACGCCGTATGAATTACCAGCTTGGACAAAGCCGTATGTACGCAAGAACGTGACGGGTTTGCTGCAACCTGTGCCGGTCGAAGAATTGATCAGAAAGACACGCCCTCCTTTGGTTGAATGGACAGCAAAGGATAGCAAATTACGCCCAGGCGACGTTCGCAGGATGTGCGTAGTATGGGATAGAGGCCTTAAGGATCGAAGGTTTAGAAGAAGAGCCCGCCAAAAATCCGCTGGATCCAGAGCAACAAAGCCGTGACTGGGATGCCGACATTTTCTAGATAAGCCGTGATCGTGCATGTTGAGGTGTCCGTCCAGGGACGTCATTGTAATATAACAATAATCTGCCAAGTAATCTAGTTGGCCAAGATCAACTATTCTTCCTTTAGCAGATCTATGAAGCCGTTCAACTGTGGCACAACGGGCGCTGCAGCTTGAGCCGTGGGCAAATTCTTGATTTGCGGGGCTCTCCGTTCGTTCGTTTCTGCTATCCAGCGGAGCTTATTAGGAAGCTTGCGTTAGCCTCATTCTTAGAGCGTCATACCTCAATCGCGCTTACCGTGTCTGCATTCGAAAAGCGGTTCCTATAACCTAGAATAGTGCGGGCCCGACGATCGTCGATTTCGACATCAGAGCACAGGGTGTTCCACTGTCGATGTATCCACGGCAATCAGGATTTGAACAAGATGCATCGTAATGTCCTACTCACCATAGCAGGTTGAAGATGGTGCAGGCGCAGTGCTTCCATCCATTTTGGGTGAGGTGACGGCTCGCCCTTCCCCAAGAGTCTAAACGCTGCCAGCAAGATGTAGTATCGACACAAGCAATACCATTCTAGCAAAGTGGCAGTATCAGTATCAAACGGAAATTGCGATCCTCGACATGGCAAGCGCTTACCAACCAAATGACCAATGATATACAGAGGTAATGGATGTATGGGAATGATCTTGAGATCGTGCTTGGCGAAAAGCTTCAAGGCTCGCGTCAGCATCTACTGCACTCACTACCTCACAAAGCTGCTTACCTGTAAAGCACGAATCTGCTCATCCCAAGTCCACAATTCCGGATCACCGGTTATGAGGCTACACCAATGGATCGATGGCTGTCAAAGTGTGCACACAACCCTAAGATGTACAGCTCGATACTCACAAAGCATCACCGGCAACTTCTTTTGGTCTTTCCCGCAGTGCTTTCTCGTATAGTAAAAAGCCGGCAGCTAAGTCTTGCGAGTTAATGCAGTTTTCTACGACAGAGACTTAGCCCGGACAACGATGCAATGTATCCTTGAAACACCTACGCGCATACTTTCCGCCAAAGAAAGGGTTAGATGGCTGGCGCATGACTTCAAACCTGCGTCAGTCCGATGATCTTGCCAGTCATAATCGGTAGACCTACTAGCGCCGAAGACTTGATCCGTAGACGAGCATATAGTCATGCCTGGGCGGAGCTGGACATTTCCTCTTCAGTCTGATGTGCACATACCTGCCAGCAATGAGAGACTCACAACTCCGGTGCGAATGCCTTTCTGACCATTGTTCATCCGAACAAGGCGGTCTGCCTCTGTCTTGGAGACTGCATAGTCATGTTCGGCCCTGTGAGCGGCGGGTATGGGTCTGTCGTCTGAAATGGTATATGTAGATGCGTAGTCGACGAAGTTGTAACCGAGTCGCATAAGCAAGGGAGAAGGTAGCTGAGTAGCTGCGGATGAGCAATACAGTAGCAATTTCTCCGGGCCACTGGGAGCGGCCTGTAGCGCTTTGATGATGTTTCGGGTCCCGTCTACATTGACGGCTTTGCTGTACTTGTATGTGAATGATGCGCGCTCCCAGAACCTGATGTTTGCTGCGATATGAAACACGCTGTAGCATGCGCGGATTTAGCTCATCAGTCTGTCTTGGATTGGCATGAACTATTATATTGCTTCGGCTCACACATCCGGTCGAGCCTCTTCAAAAGCGTGGTCCACGTCTTGCGCAGACGTGATATTGCACTTCAAGTAGTGAACACCATCCAAAGCGGAAAGAGCAGGGGGCATAGGTGCCACATCCAAGCAGTATATCTTCCTTTCACCTCGTCTATGTAAGATCTGCACAAGCCAGACACCGAAGCTTCCACATGCTCCAGTGACAAGGTATTGCTTATGAGTAGGCTCTTCAACACCAGAATCTTGAAGGACATCTATTTCGGCCCAATTCGCGCTACTACGGAGGAGTCCTTCATCTGTAGGAAACGGTTTCGAACGTCGCTTATCCGGCTCGAATCTTGATCGGCCGAGGCGCTTGGATAAGGCATAGGTATAGGCACTGAGCAGGATGACCACCAAGGCACACAGAAGCTTGAGGAACATAGTGAGCGTGTCCAAACGGGTGTGCGCAGTCCTGAGGACTGCTTTGTTTGATGTGACCAAGCTGTCGGTGCGGGGACAAGGCATGATGTTGCCGGTGAATTCGAAGTCGCATCCAGACCAGAGCTTGGAAGATCCTTCGGCAGGCTGTACGGCAGCCACACGGCATGGACGCCACTATCTATTTCTCCAAGGCAATACATCAAGCTACCATTGATGGGATATTGAGACTATGCTACATGATGTAACCAACGACCACCGCGAAGACTTCTCTAACAAAATATGCATGTGCACGGGCAATTCCAACATTACATACTGAAAGTTTAGCTAGCATTTTGATGCAAACGATATACGACCAAAAGATTCTGACGCCAGAAGCGTCACAGTAGATTAACGCGTCGTCGACCGATACGGCTAAGCTTGGGCGACGGCTTGAGTCAGATCATCCCCACCTTCACTGACCCCTCCCACTCGTGGGTCGGGGACAAACCCAGCTTTGACACTCAGCGTAGCATAGTGCTCGAGAGCCTCTGTATGTTGACAATCAAAGATTAGCTGATTCCTTTCCATGTAGTTTGTCGATACGAAAGATCTCTCACCGAGCGGACTGAGGTTGTTAAGAAGTGAAAAGCAGATCAATTCTCCAAGATGATCAACAGCTTCTCCAATCTAGGTGCGAGTAAGTGAAAAGTCAGTATATTTGGACACTTCACAATAGATCTAGAAGAAGAGTGGTATAGCTTACCTCCAAGACTCGCATAGTCTCATCGGATAGTCCACAATCACGCACGGGCGGACCAGGAATGGAATACTCGCGGAAGCCAGGGTTATATTCGTTCTTCAGGGCGACATTCTGAGTAGGCACTTGGTCCGCAGTATGGAATGGTCTATCTTCTTCTAAACCAGACTGTGCCTCGGTCTTCGGCCTCTTCGCGGGTCTTGCATTGACATTTGCGTCCGCCGTCCCTGCATCCATTTCATTGTGCTTGCGGGTGTTGATAGCGGCTACAGTGTGCTCGACTTGCGCAGTAGGCTCTTTGCGTGCGTCTCTTGATGACTCCGTCGCTGTCTCTTTGGGTTTGATGACCCGCCTACTGACCATTTCCGTATGTTCGACAAAGTCATATTCCAACTGTGTCAACAGGAGTGTCATCTGTGGATATTCCGCCAGCAATCTCCCATGAGCATCGACTACCGGTTCCGCCTGTTGATAATGATATAAAGCGCGACATGATCCCCTTGAGAAAACGCTGCTTCCACTCAAGTAGGTGACTATCAGTGTAGCATGAGGTGATTCGACTAGATAACCTGAGATGCCATCTTCTGTCATTACGGAGTTTCGATCCGGGTCGGGCCCTAAGACCCATTCACGTGGATCGTCGAGGACGAGCTGGATACTTGTAGCTCCACAGCGTCGCATGCTCTCGTAGAATCGACCGATGGCGCACATTGGTATCACTATCAATGTCCAGCATTGTTCAGCATGTTGCATTAGTTCAAGAAAAAGAGAGCATCGACAACCTACAGTATTCACTGTTGATCTCGTTCCTCTCCTCATCGCTCATGCTAAACTTGAATTTCGCCTCTTTCTGGAAGTATTCGTTGATACATAGATCAATAGCTGATGAGTCCTGCTTCTGCACACAAGTAAGAGACAGCGGACAAGTAAATCAGCCTACTATACCATTATAACCTCCAGTCGAGTTCTCTGACTTGACCTACCTTGAAAGCCAATGTTAGAGCTGAATTAAGCTGGAGTGTTCGCAAAGTAGCATAACCAGGGGCAGAAGCTTGGCTATGACGGGAAGCAAGGTCAACTGCAATCTAAGGAGCTTCACGGACCACAGCGATGTGAAACTTACTTATAAGCAGTAGCCATTGGTGGAGGTGCGACTTGTAAAGTATAGATCGGCATCTGTTGATGCTGCATCGCGTTAGCGACTTCATACATCGCAGGCTGTAGCTGTGCCTGCATTGGCATTCGTTGTTGTTGTTGTTGCTGCTGTTGTTGGTATGCCTCCTGCTGGCGTTGCTGATTGGAAGCTTGTCTTGACAATTGCTGCTGCTGCTGCTGCTGCTGCTGCTGCTGTGCCTGTTGATGAGGAGCAGATTGTTGTTGCCTTACCGAAGCTGTAGCTGCACTATCAGGTGCAATAAATGACGTATCAACTGTAAGAGTAGGTCTTCTATCTGACAATTTCCGTTTTTCACCATTTTCGTTCGCATTAGGATCTACAGAAGTAGGCTGAGATTGTTTTTCACTTGCTTCACTGACGGAAGTGACTGCTACGTTTCCGTTCTTATGTGATCTTTGTTGATCCATTCGTGCCATTGTTGAATTAGGTGAGGTCGAGGTCATAGAAGCTTGTGTTGCGTTGCCGGAGACAGAACCTGAAGGAGATGTAGAAGTAGCGGTTTGATTGTTCGGTATGACAGTCGTTGGCTGAGACTGTCGAATTGGATGAACTTGTGACGACGATGGACTGGTAGACATAGTGGACTGTACGGTATTATCCCGCTGCTGGGCGTCGACGGTGGTGGGAGCAGAAGTAGAGGTGAACGGCTCTATAGATGAAGGTTGAGAAGTACCCTCCTGCGTGTCTGACACTGTCAATGACGAAGTAGACCCATTGCGGAGGGTGTCATCCAAATGCAAAGGTGGCGTCTTGTTCGCGGAACGATGGCCGTTGGCGTTGGCGTTGCCGTTACGTCCAAGTGCCTGTTTCTGGCCATTTAACGTAGTCGCAGACGGAGGAGACGAAGTAGAAGAGCCACCTTGGGGCGGTGATGATGTACTTGCTGTACTCTGTCCTCCGACTGTGGTGTTACTGCCCGAAGCATGCATTGTTGGACGGGTCATTTGCGCGCGATGTGCTGCCGATGCTGCTTGGGGCGGATTTAACTCGGTCGAAGCATTGCTATTCATTCGCTGGGGATCAGACGTATCTTCAACTTGCATGTTGTTCTCTACTGAAGAAGAAGACGATGATGCCGACGAGTGCAGCTGTTCGTGCTTCTTTACCGGCGATGCTGTACTTCCTCTACCGACACAACTCCCACCTACACCAGAAGTGGAAGCATGAAAGACGGAAGCCGAAGATGGAGTTGTCGCGCTTTTCACGGCAGCAATTGACAAAGGAACAGCAGGAGTAGGGACACTTGAAGGAATTGGAGTATTTTGAAGTTGAGCAAGCTGAGATTGAGTTACTAATCTATACGCGTTCGAAGGTTCGCCTCCTACGAAGTGATACTGCTGCTGCTGCTGCTGCGAACCGGATGGGAAGATAAGAGATTGTGACGATGATGGACTGCCTGCTGAAGACGGTGGATAGATTAGACTGTTCTGATATTGAAAGTGAGTTTGTGCTTGTGCTTGTGCTTGATGGTGTTGTTGTCGTTGAAGCTGAAGCTGCAATTGCATCTGATGGTGATTCTCCATAGAGGCGATCGAGCTTCCAGCAGGATGCCATGGGACTCCAGGAACAGTAGAGGTCGCGGTTGCATATTGTGGTGAGTAGTGCTGATGCTGCTGATGAGCGCCTCGTGAATGACCGGGTAATCCAGCTATTGCCATCATTGAAGCCTGTCGCTGCTGCTGTTGCTGGTGCTGGTGATAAGCAGCTGCCTGAGCCTGCATCATCATGGCGTATTGATACTGCTGAGCAGCCATGGCAGCATCTTGGGATAGAGCAGCATTACCATTCAATCTCATCAATGCTTGCTGTTGCTTTGGTGTGAATGGCGTTGATGTTATCGGATATCCAGTGCTACCACTACCACCACTACCACTACTTCCGTTAGTCGAGGTAGTAGCAGTCGCAGCCATGGACATCCTCCTGCCCAGTGAGGTATTCGCATCCTCAGTACTATTCTCACCCAATCGACCAGCCATACCAGCCAACAGGATCTGCTGCTGATGCAATTGCTGCTGTCGTATAGCTGCCGCTGACATCTTGTCGCTGCTATCACTGCTACTGTTCGACTGCACGTGATGTAGATGGAGATAGGTCGATAGAGAGAGAGTCGCGTATATGTGAGTATACCTACAAGCTATATTCCCATGATACTAACGCAACTCACCTTGTATGGGTGGCCAATCCCCAGTTCAGCCTGCCTCCCTTCTCCCTTCATCTTCATGCCATGCATTTTCTTCACTTCTGTTATCTTCCTTTCTCCCCTTGTCACGTCCACACTGCAACGTACTGACGCGTGGGAAGACTCCGCCCAAATCCAGTTGATGACGAGAGTAGGACTCAGTTGTACTGTATTACAGAACTACATCTTCCAGTATCTTGCAGTGACCCTCAGACCCCTGGTTCGCACAACCCAGCATTCTTTGGCCAGCTCGTATTTCGCCACGACCTTCCCCACCATCGGTTCGGTTCACTTCGATCAGCGTATCTACAGGATGACGGTGAAGTCGTTGTAGACCAGAGTTATCAGCCTGGATGCGCGTTGACAGCTATGAGAAACGCCTGAAAGCTGAAATGCGATTCCTCCATGCCAGCACAGGAAGAAAAGCACGCAAAACATCTTGCAAACATGGCATGATCTGAAAAATTGTTTGCAATCAGGATATGTGCTGCGTTCAAAGCTGGGTCTCTAGAAATAATGGCTTTCTTCCCCTCAAGCGTCTACTACTTCATCATCTTTCAGGATCTATGCCTCATCTGCAAGGAAAAAATCTCTTCAACCCCGCGTTAGTCCTGCCTGTTGAAAGCAAAATGCGTGTGCGCAAGCCGCATATGGCCTACCGGTAATCAGCGGAATTCACTTGCTTAAGTGAGCTTATGAATTTGGACTTGCCTAGTACTGTACCTCCGCCTGTTGTTGTGTTCCACGTCCCCGTCTTCGCGTTGACAATGCGCATAACCTCTTCAGGATGGCCCGGACGGTACAATTCTGGCCTACCCCTGAAGGGCAAATGATGGGCAACAGCGCCAGGCAGATATGGTTGAGATCAGGTCTCTAAACACAGTAGGTAAGACAACTGAAGCCCCCTGTACTGACCCATACTGAGGGTACATATCTGCCCTCTGCTGAGCTTGCACCCGTTCAGCTTCAGCTCGTTTTGCAGCCTCTTCCTCCTTTTTCCTTTTTTTTCTATCCCTGCGGTCGGCACATATGGAGGTGGTGAAGCATTATTAGTCCGGAGCAGCTCAGCTCAGACGGGTAGCCCAGCATGCTTCAGTGGCAAGCTTCATGCCCGGGAGAGAGTTTCGCCTGTAGGGCAGGTGAGGTGGTGCGTCTGCATTCGGAAGACTCACTCTAAGTATTGGTGAAGACTTCGCCTTTGATGAGGCTTCTGAGGGTCAAGTGCAGCAGCATCTCCCTGAGTACTAGGGCCCCCAGTCGAGACCTCTTTGCCTTTGCCTCTATCACCGGGTCCGGAGTTTTGGCTAGTGGTTGTAGTCGGTCTTCGCATTTCGGCGACGAGCTGCAAGTGATTACTTGTTTGCAACTGGGTTGAAGCAAAGAAAACAAGCTCATGCCAGGACGTGAGGTAAGATAGCAGCGAGTGACTTTTTTAACGTCTGCAATCCGAGCGTTTGGCTGTGCTTGCTGTGCTTCGTCATCAATGCTATGCGCGGTGGCAAAAAAAAAAGAAAACTGGCCTTGGCTGTTGTGTAGCAGCTGAACGCGCTCGGGCTTGCCTTGTTAATCGTGCACAGGCAAGCGAAATGGTCAGCACCATAGCCGTTGGTGCGTAATCGGCTCTGCCAGTGGCACGAGCAACCGTCGTTGCGTGTTGGCCATAAGTCGAGTTCAGTGTTTTGCCACCATTCATCCAGGTTGACGCGGCTCAGTGTATCCAAATGTCCCAGTAGTAGGGTGAGATTGTTTTGGAACCTGAGTTCGAAGCTACATGGTCGCTTGAACAAATGCGAGCCCTTTGTATCTCTTGAACAACAACATGTTAGGCATAAATAGAAATGCAGAGAGCCCACTACTTGAACAAAGTTCGTAGATCTTCCAAGCGGCGTTCGGCGAGTTGCGCCTTTGAAAGAGTTTGCGATAACGACATATTTGCTCTGCAGATAAGGACAGAATTTATCAGCAAGAACGGCAAAGGGTTCTTTTTTGGATTCGACGACACGCACAATTGAGCTTTTCTCTTTTGAATTTCAAGCATGTTCGCTTCTATACTGTCCTTAACGATCAGTCGAACTGTCTTGACTGGTCGGGTTTGGCCAATACGATGCACACGATCGATAGCTTGGTTCTAAATTGTAAGGAATATTAGCTTCTGGGCGGCGTGCTCATTTCGAGCTTTTGACTCACCTCCACACTTGGATTCCAGCTCGGTTCCATGAGATAAGCTCGTGAGGCATGAGTCAGGTTCAGACTAAGTGGAAAATATCAGCGTTAACGCATGCGTAAGGCCAATTCCCAGCAAAAGATAGCTTACCCTACACCTCCCGCTCTGAGAGATACTAGCAGGACCTCGCACGAGAGATCCGACTTGAAAGTTGCCAGAGCACGTGAGCGTTCAACTCGGTTCATGCATCCTTCCAGTCTTTCGAACTTGATGTTGCATTCACGTAGACCATCCTCGCATCTATTCAAGGTACGTTGGTCAGCTCAGGTAGGCATGGGTGTCTATAATCCGCACATACCTGTCAAGCAGCTTAGTCCACTGGGAGAAGACAACAGTCTTGACAGCCTCTCTAGGCTCAGGCCGGAAGTTGGGATCCTCATCGCAGACAGTCAGATCGACAGAATCGCCTGCATAGTTAGCAGAGGCGGGATTGTTTTGCGACAGCGGAAACAGATCTTGAATAAGAGCTCTGCAGACAGAAAGAAGGTCAGCTTATCTCCGAAGAGAGGCTTGGGTGCACAAGTAGACATACCTGATTTTCGTACTATGCTCTACGACACGCTTTGAGTTGCCTGCCGAGGTAGTATCTTCGTCACCGTCTCCTGCTCCAAGTGTGTCTACTTCTGACGATGACACCTGAATAGCATCCAAGACGGGCGATAATTCCTCTTTGCACACTGAACAGGTCTCCCTGTCGGCTGCAGTGACTGCATCAGGGAAGTTGATGGACACATTCTTCTGGAAGCACTCGAGGCAGAACAGATGTTGACACCTCGTCAATACAGGAGAAGGAGCTGAGGGGTTGACAGTCTCCTCAGATTCGGTCTTGACAGCACCATTGCTCTTTTCCTTTTTTACGCCTTTGATCTTTCGCGGCTTCTTGTTTGCGTCTTCTTCAAATGTATCTTGTGCATTGTCGAGTCCGCCAGAAGCTAGTTCTTGACCACACTCGTCGCATTGAGCGGCACCAGTATCTCGCATAAGTGCAAGTAGCCGTAACGCTCTAGCTTTACTAAGCCCATGAGCCTTGATAGCGGACACTACATCGCCTCCATCTTCTCCCTTTCTCGCATCTGCAGCATCTTCACTGTCTCTGACCAGGGCCATATGAGCACAGATCTGTCGAAGCCTCAGGACTTCCTGTAAGATACTACAGTAGTTCTTCAGCAGGGTATCGTTCTTCTGAAGCATCTCGAAGTTGTGCTTGTATCGTCGATGATGTGAGGAATAGAATGCCTTCTCTTGCTCATCAAGGGTAAGATAGCGTAACTCATCCTTCTTCGGTGGAATCTCTAGAATAGGCTTTCCCTCTTTGTCTTTCGTAGCTTTCGTTCTTCGCAGTGCTAGATGACGCATGAGAAGTTGCAGTCGAGACACGCCGAGCGGATCACCGACTTTGGCAGGGGCACCAATGTAATTGGTCCACATTGCTCGATCCGTGAATGGCTCCAGGCGCAAGAAGCGCATCAGCGAAAAGAGATCGTTCAGAGTATTCTGTAATGGCGTTCCGGTAAGGCAGACTCTTCGTTCGGCCATCAGTTCGCAAGCGGCGCGGGCTTGGATGGTTGTATGCTCCTTGATCATGCTGCAAGTGACGTTAGTGGGTCAGTATATGTAGACAGCAATCACAACGGACGAGCGGAGAGCAAGACTTACTGCGCCTCATCAAGTACGATGCGGAACCATTCGATCTGTTGAAGCGGACTGACAGCGTCTCCTTCTATCTTCTTACGTTTGCGCTTCTTGCCCTTCTGTTTCACGGGCTGACCGTCCTGGTCCAATTCCTCGATTCCTCCATCGGAGCTATCCTCACCTTCCTCATCCTGCTCTTCTTTCCGACTTTGCTTAGAGTATTCCGATCCGAGCGTGCTGAAGGTAGTGAGCACCACATCGTAGCTAGCCAGTTCAGCGAGGTCGTTCGTTCGATTGTTACCGTGATAGATGTAGATAGACAACCCCTGAGGCGGGGTAGAAGACCGACTCTTGTCTCCCTTCTTCTTCTTCGAAGCTGCTGCACGCGTGGCAAGTCCTACATGTTCTTCGATTTGCGACTCCCAATTGACTACAGTAGATAGTGGACACACTATCAAAGTACCTTTACTTCTGACTTGAAGCTTGTCTAATCTTGCGACCTCAGCATCTTCCCTCTTCTTTTGAGTCTTGCTCTCTTTCTTCTTCTTGCCGCCTTTGCCGATGCTTCCACCCGGATTGAAGTTGATTCTTCCAAATGAGCCTATATTACTACCTTGCCCATATAGAGGAGATTTGAATTCCGATAATGATACAGGTTTCCCCATAGGATGGGCAGCAAGTGCATCGAATGATTCTTTCTCAGCACGATCTTTGACGGGTGGTTGAGCAGCGAAAGCTTTTGCTTCCTCGAGTGTGCCAGCTATGAGTGCTATAATGACCAATGTTTTACCTAGACCCATATCATCTGCTAATATCGCACCTCTGCACTGAGGTGGTGGTCTATCGCTTCCAATCTCAACTTCAGTAACGACATGTTGCCATCCAATAAAGCGACCATATAGATCCTTCCTGGGTCTCCAAAGCGAGATCAATTCATCTTCCTGTTCTCCCTCTCCATTTGTATGCTTGCTCATCTTCTTGTTAAGCACTGCATCTATAGTACGTAATTTCTCTCTGTCAAGTAAGAAAGCTAAAGCTTGTTTTTGATGTGGGTATAATTTAGTATGAAGCATTTCACTAGGTTCAGCTTCACCTAAATCAGCTCCAGATTGTATGGTTTTGAACATTTCTTCAACCTGTTCCCGTTGTACTTCGACTGATTTACCGGTTTGTCCATATCTTGATGATCCAGCGATACCACCCGCGCTATATGATGGTGATCCGTATGAACTTTGGAACCCATTCATAACTTGCTGTTTACGCTGTGCAGCGGCAGAAGCTGTTATTGCGCCGCCGTGGGGATTGTTGTATTTGAAGCCGCTATGCATGGATGGCTCGTACGAAGGTGGATGCTCGAGGTAGATTGCGCTCTTTTCGAGTATTTGAGCAACGGCTTTCACGAGATGAGGATGGCAGAAAAGGAGCATGACAAGAGGGAGCATCATCGGCTAATTTACAGACAAACAAGTCAGAGCACGGGTCAGCACAGATACATGGGACTGTCAATCAGCGAACTTACACTTCTTTCGCGAGTCCGTATCACTTTCGCCTCTACCCAGACACCCATTCCTCTCTTGTTGTCCCTCGTCATGATAGGTCCCAGAACATTAGCTATCCTATGTTCAACAACGCCAAAGTTTTCCGAAGTTTGCGCCGAGTAAAGTTTGATAGTTTCATTTCCATTTGAGCTTGGCATATTCTGTGTAGTTCTCAATAGAGCGACTGGTAATGGAGGTGGTGCGATGCCTGATGATGGATTTGCTGCTGTTGCAGGTAAGAGAGTTTTTTCTCTCGGTGGCGGGCATAGTTCCGCTATTGGATACAGAATGAGAGCTACGCCTGATAGTTGACCTATACAAACAGGATTCGTAGCTTCGTTTGGTCTTTCACCTATGATCTCAAGATCGTCATCTTCTTCTTCGGGAGCTTTGAGATGTAGCTTCTCAGAGCTGATTTTGACTTCATCATCTGATCCGCCACTGTTGATGCTCGTACTGCCACCATGTCCTCCGCCATACTCATTGTTCGAAGCGGAGCCAGTGTCATTGTCATCGTGCTCTGTTAAGTCAATCACAGCGCTGCTACTGCTGTTACGGCTTTTGTTGTCTAACGAGCGATAACTTTGTATTTGTGAGGATGGACCACCCAGAGTGTAGCCGTTACTATTGCCTCGAGGAGGTGGGTTGAAGGCTGTACTTCCGAATGAGGTACTCAATGGATGTTGGAAGGACGGATAAGCGGATGATGATGATGATGATGAAGGTTGACCATAGTTTGTGTTCTGGTAATACGGCTGTGAAGTGGAAGACGATGTTGACGCTTGAGGAGGTAGATTATAGCCCTGCATTGATGTTGAAGGTATATTGTACGGATAGCTACTACCATACGGACCAGCTGAGGTTGTGTCACCGCTTGAAAAGGTAGAGCCATAAGGTGTAGCAGGTTGTACTGTTGATCTAGAGCCGGACCCTGTAGATCCGCCGATGATAGGTATTCGACCGAGACTGGAAGTGCCGCTGTTGCCATTGATGCTAGTGTCATTGAACGAGCCATATGGACTGTAATGCGACAGTGAACTTGATGGTCGTACAGTTGTGGATGCTGGTACTGCTCCTGCTCCTGTCGCTGAGCTGCTCGACGCAATCGAGGGTTTTGAATGACTGTCTGAAGACAAGCGAGATGACGGTGAGGCTCGAGGCAAGAATAGACCAGATGGATCTACTGATGACGGGAAAGTAGATTGAGATTGATAGTATGCATTGCTAGGTTGCTGCTGCTGCGGTTGTAGACCTGAGCCATTGATGGAGGTTGCCTGTGATGCTGAAGCTCTGCCTGCATTGAAACCTGTGATTGTGATGTCGTCGTCTTCAGATGAGCCATCTAGATGATGACCATTGTTCAGACTTGGCTGATGCGTATTGGCTGTGGACGCTGTTGCTCCTCCTCCTGTGTGCTTGTCACCTTGAAAGCTACTAGCACTGTCTGGATTCAGTAGACTCTGCAGGCCATTCGAAGCAGCGGTGGGACCGTTGGCAGAGCTGGCTGGCTTGGGTATGCCAGTCGCAGTACTTATCATCACCTGTGGATTGTCATCCTCCTCAAAGCCTTCTAGGAACTCCATCGTTCAGACTTCGTTCAGGGTTGTTATGTCTTTGATGAAGAGGATAGATCGACACCACGTGATGGGTTGAAGGCTTCAAACGATACTGAGCGAGTCAACGACTCCTTCTGCTGCTGCTTGACATCCCTTCCTGTTGACTAGGATGTTCTTCTTGACTTGAAAGTATCGAAATGGAATCAGTCAGCACAATTCCAAGTCAGTTCATATGCTGCCTTGCTCGCCTTGCAGCGGAGTCAGTGCTGACAAAGCACGGCATGATCTGGATATACAGTACCTGCAGGATTGTCGGAGCACCTAGCATACTATGATGATATCCACAGCTGTACGCTACACCTTCTCTTTCAGCTAATGCTCTTTATTGGCACTCTTCGGATGTATGTCATGTATGTCGCATGCATGACGCCACCGGCCTGCCTAGCTAACCATATCCTAACAACGGCCATGCATCAGCTTCAAGCGTGATGAAATATGATTGAATGAGCGTGGAGAACCTGTTCTCACTGCTCTTCTCGTTATTCAGCACCCGTCCATGCATGATAAGAGCTGTCTACCATACTCGATCACCATCCCGCCGAAAGCTGTCCAGCGAACTACATCATAACTGAAAAGCAGCACGCTTGTCTTCCTCCAGCTTATCAGTACCACTTTGTTGTACAGATGCTCCAATGAACCATGCACTGGCAAGACTCAAGCGAGCTTCATCCTCTGTAGCATCAGGCTCTTCTTCTTACTCTGGGTCGCATGCTTCCAGTTCGCAGCTCGGTGGAGGCGTAGATGCGAACGGCAATATCCTTCCCGCATACGGCAGCAATGTTGGACAAGCTGGTCGCAGCAGCAGTAGCGGGACAGCACTGTTACCTATAGCTGAGAAGACACTACCACCTGGTGCAGCTGCTTATTCGCATCCTTCGACTCAATGGGATCAGGCTCAGCGAGAACGTGACGAGCTGGATAGGGCGATAAAGCTATCAGAGGAGCAGGATCAGGTGGGTTCAATCTCCCCACGACCATGAATTCGGAGCATTGCAATACTGAAGCATTCAAGTGATAGTATGAAGCTGCATTAAGAGCGTCCCAGCAAGCTGAAGAAGCCGAAAACGAAGCTAAACGACAACAGCTAGAGAAAGAAGATGAAATACTGAGACTATCACAAGCTGATCATGAAGCTCACGAAGATCAACTGGCTATTATACAAGCTGAAGAGGAAGAAGCTATACTGAAAGCTATACGTGAGAGTGAGCGTGAAGCTCGTGAAGCTGCTAATGGGCAAACTATAGCTTCCAAAGGAAAGCAAAGAACGAGGAGATCTTCAAACAATAGAGGCTCTATAAATAGTGGCGGTAATCCACATATAGCAAGTACGGAAGATGCCGACGATGAAGCAGAAAGTAGTCAAGGACCAGTCAAAGGCCAAGTGGAAGATGATGAAGATTTACGTAGAGCTATGGAGCTGTCCATGCTAGACCAAGAAGATGAGCGTCTTCAACAAGAAGCTCTCCTCGAGGAAGCACAACATAAGCGCAATACTTCATCAGTATCCGCACAAGCTTCCACATCTGCCTTGTCACCTACAAGTCCAAGCTCGCTCTCGTCGTCGGCGCATCCGACAAGTCCGCCTAGGCCCGGTCGAGCTCCTCCACCACCTCCTCATCTCCTTCCTCCTCGACCAGGCCAGCAACAGCAACAGCAACAGCAACCTCAAGTACCTTCACCCCCTCATGTCGAACATCATTCCCCACCGCCAACAACTGGACCAGCACTGCCTCCTCGACGTCGACTATCTGACGATTCAGCATATCGATCAATAGCCGAAGCTCCTCCGCCGGCATATGAAGCTTCTTCGACCTCAGGTACAACAAACGCACCATCAATGTCACAAGCTCAACCAAGCGGACAGCCAAGTCAGCATAACAGTAATACATCGCCCGCCCCATCGTCTTCCGCTGAGACAGGTACTGGAACATGGCAAACGGCGCATAGCTCGGAGACTGCTTTGGAAGAAGCGAGAGCTCTGGAGGAGAAAAGACAGGTTTTTTACCCACCTGTAGCGACGAGCGAGATGGCAGAAGGTGTAAGTAGTATCCAAGCACTCTACTCGCTTCCTTCCGGGCTAATAACTAAGCACTGTCGTCATTGCTAGTCCATGCGAGCTTTCGTTCCACATATGCTGTTCGCGGCTAGAAAAAGGGAACGCTCGGATCCCGATGAATGGCTACCCATGGCTTCGAGAGATGTAGATCTCTCTCAATTGACAGCGCAAGCTCAGTCTCAGTCTCCTTCTAGTCCGACTTCGCAGGCCCGTCCTACGAGCAATCGACCGAGAAGACCTCTTCCTGCTTTACCTGTGCAGACTGGTGCTCAGATGACAGCAGAGCCATCAGCCTTATCGCAGCTAGATCAAAAAGTAGCGTCTGTCTCACCAGTCTCAACGACATCACCGAGCTATTATACTGCATCAATTCCACCGTCTTCCAATTTTTCGACTATGGCTCCTTCGACTACTCGAGCTGTCGAGAATGAAGAATATGACGAAGATGAGGACGACAATGATCCATTTGATGACTCGCGTGCTGCTAGTGCGGACGAAGAATATATTGGACCAGGTAGTGACACGGACGATTATTACAATGATCATCCTAGTCATACGATGCATGAACGACATCCACAGCATACTGATAGCTCGAGTAGTCAAATGAACAATATAAGTCATGCTGGATCAAGTCAGATGAGCACGGAAAGTGGCCAAGCAAGCACGGAAAGTACGGAAGCAGACAATGCAGAAGCCTCAACTCCTACACGGCCAGTGGGCAGATACGATTACGCCCGCACGAAGTCACGAGAGAATGTTAGCCATCTACCTCGAGCGCACTCACCACAGCCTATGGACGGTCAACAGCGTGTTAACTCAGAGCAACAAGATCTAGCAGCTGGAGAAGGCTACATGTCAGGCGAAAGTGCTGTGTCATGGGAATCAACAGGATCGGAAGACGAAGCTCCTACTCCTTCCCGTTCGAGAAACACAGCAGATGAATCAGCTCAGGATATTAATACCAACATCTCCTTCGGTTTCAACCCACTCTCGTCACCTAATGCTCATTTAGATTGGCAAGGTCGTTTCCCTGATCTCATCGTTCTTAGCAGATTCGCGGATAAGGATCCTCGTGCTGCCGTCAATAGAGATGAAGGGACCTCTTCCCCGCCTCAGAACAAAGATGATTACCGGACATTCGCTTTCGAGGCTCCTACTTGGAGAGAATTATTAGCTTACCTCATGTGGCATGGTAATGCTATTTTCGAAGCTGCATCAAGAGACAAAGAAACCAGTACACCTGACTCGCTTCGAGTTTCGCTTATTCTGGAATTTGTCAAGACTTCCAATCCGCCGTCTACGCTCGTCCGATTACAGATACACTTGTTAAGCACAAGCGCCGAAGCTGCAGATACTGGAAGTACCCCTGGCGCTAGAGGTGTTGCTTTATCAAGACAGCCTTTGTCTAGTAGACCTGCCAACTACATTCGGTCAGCTTTACCTTGGCAACAACCGACCAATAAAGACTCAACACATTTAGTCTTAGCTTTCCCGAAGCCTTATCATACATTACCTTTCACCCTTGGAACGATTGGTACACACCTACATAATGCACACAAAGCCGCTGTAGCACAGCATACACAGCAAACCGATCACCGAATCCAGCTTGGCGACAAAGGCCGCATTAACAGTACTCAATTCCTCACTGACCTACTGCGAGGTATTGATCTATGCAGTGATCAGACGCTTTCAAGCAGTAGTCAGTCACGTCAGCGCAGTAATAATGCAGCACAAGCGACAGACGGGCATGCTAGTCCTGATGATTCAAGATTCGACAGACTTGTTGGACGCTTGAGGGAGAAGAGACATAATATGCGTGGAACATTGAGAGAGTTGCACAAAGGCAGCAGAAGTAGGAGGAGACGTAAGCAGCAGGCCAAAGACAAAGGCAAAGGACGCCTTGATGGAAGAGCTGAAGATTCGGATGAATCATACCTTGAAAGCCAGCCTCAAGCGGAAGACTATCACATCACGCCGTTTCCGGTGAGCAGCTAGTCTGCAAGCTCAATGGAGACATACATCACTAGGCTGTGTGGTCAAACTAGCTTGATTCAGCTCTACAGTCTGCCCTGGCACGACCGCAAGTCAAACACCTACACATTGCGTCATCTGCGCACAGCACAGTTAGACTCGACTACTGCGATGATTTCAACATTGCTTGACAAGAATACATCACCTGCACGAGACCTTCCCCCGGGGTCCAAAAGAGCCTCCTCTGCTTTTCTCCATTCTTGATTCCACGACCTTTCTCATCATGATTGTCAATCTGGATGCGCGCTGGCTGTTCGCCTTTGCACTGATCGGCGCAAGCATCCTGCAGGCTGTAAAAGCGTTACCTGCTGTACCGACAAGCTTGACGGCAGCAAGCGCATTGAAATTCCAATCCGACGAAAGCGCGCTTACTAGCTTGAGCCCTTCTGCAAGGCCCGGGCCCGTTCAAGCGGATCTTGGCCCGACGAGGACACAAGCCAGCCCTTCCACGGCAACGAAGACGCCACAGTATGAGATTCTTGCGGAAACAGAAGAAGACAATGCTGCGGCTGTAGAGCCTTTGCATGACTATCAGGAGCGCTGGGTTGACTTCTGCAATGGTTGCAAGCCCAGTACCGGCGTGACTAGCTTTTTGTGAGTCCTGGGAACTTCGCGGAATTCTCTCACTCTAGTCTTACATTTTGAACTGACAGAGGGGCGACGAGAAGCTTGACGGACGATTGCGCTGAGTACCCTAATGCAAAGACAACGTGAGTCACTTTGTTTCATTCCTGCTCGACGGACCTTTCGCCAAGCCGTGACTGAACATGCTCTGTTTATCCGTGCTCCAGCTGTATTAACACTATTACCAGGAAGAGCTTTTGGACGGAAGACTGTTTGACTACTATCACTAAGAAGACAAAGAAGACAATGGTATGCATGCTTCAGTATATCTAGCGGTTGCTCTGCTGACCGATTTTGTAGTTCATCTTATGGGTACGCGAAGAAGGGTTTGCAGGCAAGATGAGCGAGAAGGCACATGAACCGAAGGAGACCAATGTGAGTTCTTGAATTGTCATAGTAAGTAGAGAGCAAAGGAAGTGATATTGACAGGGGGTTTCCTTAGCCTCCTGCACCAGATTGTCACAATGGTTGTCATTCCGAACATGCGTAAAGCTGCCTGCAGCCTAGCATGATTGGCTATTTCCTCTGGATGCTTCGATAGGTGGACAGGCACCCGCAGTTCCGAGAGAATTGATGAGGTCGTCCAAGGAGTGGTCGATGGTAGGATAGGAGATAGAGTCGAATGCCGTCCAGTCAATGAAATCATCGAAGTTGAAATCGCGAATACACGCGCACAATTTGGCTCCACTCCACTGTAGCATACGCGTCCATGCTAATGTAACATAAATTGCTCGAAACTCTGTTTCGACTAGACCGGGTGCCCGATGCTTCTTCTCGCAAGTGTACGAATGATTTCTCGGAGCGTCCAGTCTGGTGCAGGAGAAGTGCCGCTAGCAATATATCAACCTTGCGTAGAGTTCAGTATCTCGATGACAGGCTCACCGATTAAGCTTTGTCTTCTTACGCCCAGGCGTGAGACACTTGAGCGCTTCAAGGTCGGTCTCGACTGAAGTCTGCTGCAAGAGAAATGCGAGCGAGGCCTGGAATTCCCGTTCACTTGCAGCAGTCATAGCAGCATGAGTGAGAGGGTGCCGCCTGGCCTTAGATGCCTCCTTCGACAGCAGCCAGACTGCTTGCCCGACTTGACCGTCCTATTAATCCCAGGACCACTTCAGAATATTCGTCTCCCTCTATTGCAGATGTAGACTCACTTTGAGTAGGGTGTGTCCAGCTTGCAGCGCCTTGAATGTACCTATCGCTTGCAGAGGCAAGTCGTGAGCCTCGAGTTACGCTAGACGCGTTTGTAACTCACCTACGATATCCAGGACGCATTCCCAATCCTTTGTTGGTAAGACTGCCGCCACGCGAGACACTGTTCGAAAGAATAAACCCAGCGCTTGCTGGATTCTTTGACCTAGCCACATGGCTGTATTAGCTGGTTCCCCCGAGTAGAAGTCGTGAATCCGCCAATCGGACAGTCTGCGGGCATTGGATTGTACGGAGATAGGGTTGGGAATGTCCTGACCAACCCTTCTCACGTAGAATCGCCGAAAGGCCGAGACTGTCACCCAAAAGACGGCCTTCTCGTCGGGGAATTTGATCCATATGAAGTCCAAAGCTACCTTGAAAGGCGCTTCTCTTCGTAGCCATTGGAATGGACTTGCTTCCAGCATTTGCAGACTAAAGTGACGCAAAGCAAGGAAAGACGAGATTGTCAGTAAAGGCGAGATAAACACAATTTGAGGCAAATTCGCGAGACTTACCTTGACTTGCAGTCACAAAGCCCTGCCTACCGAATGCAGAAAGAGATCCGCTTGGGTTGCAGGACCTAGCGGAAGATCCCGAGCAAAGCATCCATCTAGCCTGCGCTCCTCCAGCATACAGACCAGCTCGTCCTTTGCCCTTTGCTGAGCGAGCATTTACCTGCTCGTTGATCTGATTTGGAATCAGCCTCTTTAGCAGATAGATCGCTTCCATATGACTAGCAAGAGAAGCATTCCTGCACTGTTCCCACTAGCTGCTGCGGCGAAAGTGTTATCGATAAGACTTCTACCACCTTGAAGGGAGATGCCGCTGTTGATGGATTCAGAATTTAGGCTCTTGTCACGGTACGGGAGATATGATGTACGACATTTTCTGGTTGGAGGTAGAGCGCACTTTCGGGCTAACTAACGCACTTCGAAATCCTTCCCAAACATGTCATCAACGCCCCTGTCCCAGTCTGTCACTTGAGAAAGCTCTGTGGCGAGTAGATACGGTAGTGCCGGACATCCATAGGTTTATATATTTGGTTGGAAGGGATTGGTTGAGTGTCTGTTCCGACTAGATCGCAGCCAAGCGCAGCCACCGCAAAAGGGTTCACTGCTCGTATCTTTATCCGAGTCACCAGCATCAGCGGTCGTGAACACCATATCGAAAAGGATCTCGGCGATAATTCCATCTAAAGACCCTTGATATTTAAGTCCTTGCGAGTTAAATACCTGCCTTGGCGCAGGGCAATATGAGTTCAACCTTGACGAGAAAAGCAGAGACCCTAGCCGAGAGCTTACAGTAGGTCCGACAATGGCTACTATGCAGTCTGCAAAGCTGGTTACGTCTTGGTACTTGGGCAGGTTCTGGCCAGTAGTGTGGTACAGTCACTGGTCAACCCTGAATGAGCTTCTTGTATTGATAGGGACGAGTGTTCGGCCCGGCGAGCATCGCTTTCATCTCTCCCATCATCTTCGTTCGAACAACATAGGCAATTCCGGTAGAGGTGTGAGATTTGGCGGACGCTATTATCTTCAACGGTATCGTTCAAGCGTCGGCGTTTGAAGGGACGGCCTTCAGCACCATCCTCGATTTCTGAGCGCGCACGGACGATACCCTGTTTAAGGTGATGAAGCTTGAGCAACTGAGCAGGGACACCTTTCTTTCTCTCCTTGAAAGGCGCTTCTCGAACCTTCATGGCCATCTGGATGGACTTGCTTCCAGCATTTGTATGCAATTTTACCGTCTTTAGCTGAAAAGCTACCCAGATTTCCGAATTTTCGGGAAGAAGATCCGGCATGTTGGTGCTCCTGACGACATCTTCAGAAGGGACATAGGCAGCGGCCACTATTCTCAATTGAAAGCGTTAATGGAGATGCGTGCAGTGTTTGATGGCGGAAAGTGGGAAGCGAGAGAAAAAACCAAAAAGAAGCAATGCTCAGTTTGCTTCTACTTAGGCAGAGAAGATTGAAGAGAAAGAAGAAGAAACTGCTTGTAATGATAGCAAAGCATAACTCACTGTCAGCTTGTCTGCCTTCCCACCACAGTCCATGCATCCAGATTTGGTCTCCTTCGTCTCCTAGACTTTCGCACATTTACATGATCCTTCGCACGATCCTTATTACAGTGGCTCTTGTGCACAGATCTGAATGCACTCTCCAAAGTATCCTTCGCGTCAACTGAGTAGACCGCTGGCCATAGTTAGACAGGTAGTAGTGCCTATAGCTCGGCCGTTTGGGCACTACTGCCTGTCCTGTAAATTAGTTATGAAAAGAAGAAAGACAAGAGACAACCTTTAGAATATACGCGCTTTTTATAGTCGCACGTCCAGATTTGGAAGGCATACTTTGGAAGCCGTAGTCTTCCATGTTGAATCAGCAAATGGAAGCCTTCCAAGTTCAGTCAGCCGATAGAAACCTTCCAAGTAGAGAAAAAGAGACATGAAAGTGGAACTTCTGCGACATTTCTGTCAAATAGAAGGGAAGTGAAAGAACTCAAAGAAGGTTTCTTTCCGTTTTCTGCGAGAAAGAAGGGAAGTAACAGAAATCGAAGAGGCGTGCCTTCCGATTTCTGCAGGAAAGAAAGGAAGTCAAGAGGAAACTTGGAAGTTCTAAGCTCAGATTCGCGCGGGGATTGCAATAACTTAAGAGCACGAAGGCATGTGATGTTCGCTGCATCTCCGCCCTGAGGAAGCAGCGAGCAGACCCATGGAAAAAATAGACACTTCATGTCTTCTTGCTGCTCCTTCTCTATAGTCGGTTGATTCGTAAGACTATTACTCGCGTGTGATGAAACAGGCCTTCAAGTATCGAGTCTGCGACCGCAGCGTATCAGACTGATTGCGGTTCCGGAAGTGCGTATATACTATATAGCCAGTGAAGTAGCTTGAGTGCATCACAACTGTTGTCAGCACCGAGTCAAAGTAAGCAACGTAACTTAGTGGAGTAAAGCAAAGCTGCGAGCAAAAAATGGAAGCTCAACACTGACTTACTCGATCTCCGCTCTCTGCTGGCATGGATGTATGATATAGCTTTCTTCATTGATACCACACCATTACCCTAAGATAAGATAAGATGGCTTCAAATCATAGCTTCCCTGTTACTACACGACAAGCTTCGAAAGTTATAGCAGGTTTCCCAACTGAAGTATGTCTCGCGCACTTGAATACGGACAGCACAAGCTGATCTTCCAATTATGCCGCCTATCAGATCATGCTGCAATTCTTCCAGGATAGGACGCTAGTCTTCGTGAATCAAGGCAAGATTGGCAGAATGGTGAGCTCGAATATAGTCTTCACTCTTGTGTACGTGTGAAGACTGATTTCATGTCATGGTTGCAGGTACAAATCTCGCCTCCGACTTCGAACAGGCGACGAACAGGACAACGACGTGATCCATTCAACGAGGACGACGAAGAACAGCAAGACGCAGCACAACAAGGAGATGCGAATGGACACAATGCTCTAGATGATACAGTCCTACCCCCTCCAGACGCGTCTTCCGCAACCACAAACCTTTTCGGCACCAGCAGAGATGAAGAAGTGAGACAACTGGAACAGCTGTACGCTTCACAGATAGCAGCTATCATCTTTGCTAAGTCTAAAGGACAATCGGAAGATGAAGACATTGAAGGAACTCCGAATGTATTGAGAGACGCCAAACCTGTCGTTGTCGCATTGGGATTCAAACCTGCTTTTCTACAAAGCAAAGGTGGAGATGATAACATGCAGGAACGGAGGACGCGGTTCAAGGAGGTCATGCAGCTTATCAACAGCATTGTCTAGGGAGCTGTTCGATGTAGCATCCTCCCTTGCTTATCCGAATATGTCCAACAAGAATGACGCTCTAAGACCCAACACAATGCACTGCCCGGTACTATAACAAAAGACCTGCTATAGCAAAAGAAGGCCGTGTGCAGCAATCAAAGGAGGAATTTACAACTGCTACGAGTCAACACATATGTCTCCATGTCAACCTCCTTCTGAACATGTCCACAATGGGGACACGTCTTGTCGGACAGGTTGACAGGCCCTTCCATTCGATTCTATCGAGAAGGGAGGTCACAGTATCACACCTGCCTGCGTGGCCGTAGAAAACAGGAAAATGAGTCATAGAGAGGGGAGTGCACAGCTGGTAGCACTGCTGTCTAGCATCTTTCTCTTTCTTCCAACTCAAAAGTACGCTTCTGTCGCTTTCACTTCCAAGTGTAGATCAACGCCTCACTTGCTGTGCTCGCTTCTCTCCTTCGTGACAACTCGACGACAAGCAACGCAAGACCACAAGCAAGACCAACGACACGCAGACTACCTGAGTAACAAGAGTACTCCTGGCCTACATCATACACGATGGGCCTCTTCGACGCTCCTGATAACCGCTCTTTCGTGAGTATAGTCCAACTCGAAGCATCCACTTTCAGCTCGAAGAGCAGGCAGAAGACTCTCCCCGGCTTGTTCCCGATACATTCTCGCTCTGAGAATATACAGCTGACTCACTGCTGTCTCTATATCATGCCACTGTCGTTGCCGAAACTCGTACTCAAATGCGCAAAACAGCTCGGCGTACCATTCAAAGCTTTGAGCGACGAGGAGAAGGCTAAGAAGGCAGCTGAAGCCGAGAGGAAGAAGAAGGGTGAGTCTGACACATCTTCTACCAAGTAGTCGCACAACATCTTGAATACATCAAGCTGATCCTGCCTTCGCTTTCGTTGTTTCCTCCTCTTCCTCTCCACTTCCTTCTGAATCAGTCGAGACCTTCATGTCATTCCAAGAAAAGCTAGACGACATCGCCCGCCTTCAAGCTGAGATCCAAGTAGCTAAAATCAACGCAATGCAAGCCTCACCAGGAGTATTTGCAACAGGAATAGGGTCACCAGGATTGAATCTAGGTCCTGAAGGATTAGCTGGCCTAGCTCAACGTGGTGGAACGGATCTCGCTAATGCACAAGCTAGATTGTCGAAATGGCTCACTGGAATAGACCCTGTTGATTTACAGAATATGTCACACGAGAGGAAATTGATGGTTCAGCAATATATGCAGCTGGAGCTGTATCTGGTGAGTGTGCTTGCAGTGACTTGCGATAGTTGATAGCATACTGTATGCTGATTCTGTCTTCCTGTCCTTTTCCTGTTCCCTTCTGCAGAGATCTGTCATGCGTGACAATCAGATGCTTCAGCAAGAATTAGCATACACGCAATCAGTAGCTCAGCGTGCCGTGAGTTGTCATTCCTTTCTTTTGTCGTACTAACGTGCAAGAAGCAAAGCTGAGACTCTTCCTCCTCGCCTTCTTCACAGCACAACGGCTTCGATGATGACCACTACGACGATGGCTCTGATCCCGATTGGGACAATCACAGACGAAGAAGAAGAGGTGGCGGTGGTGGTCATCGAGGTCGCCATGGCGGTGGTGGTCATCCTCCTTATGCCAATCATCCTTATCCGCAGGCACACCCGCAGCCTCATATTCACCACCCACCTCACGCTCATGCCTATCCATATACACATCCAGCTCCTACGCATGCTCATCCACCCGCGTACACACCATACTATCCACCTGCTCCTCCTCCATGCGGTGATCCATACTGTTCAGGGAATTGTGATGGTACCTGTCGTCCACCTCCTCCTCCACCTGCACATCATCCTCCACATCATCATCATAATACGTATACTGCTCCTGGTTATGGAAATGGCTATCATCCTGCCACTGGATATGAAGCTCCACTCTCACCTGGATTTGCACGCGCTAGAGCTGCTCAGAACGAATTTGACATGTTCAATCGGAGACCTGGTTTCTACTAGATGGAACATCGACAAAAGCACGGACATCGACTACACCATCGAAATGGACATCGGACAACTGTATATCGGTCATTACCATCACTTGCTTAATCCATTCAAACGGAAAGGCTTCCACCTGGACAAAAACAACTCCATCATGCTTACGAGGACTGGGAACGAGCATTTGATCCGCCTTCACAGGAATCAATAGCCTGTTTCCAAGACAAAGTCACCTGTACATGAAATCATCACCTCCAATTTTCTACGATTATCAATACTGAACGATACTTGTGCATAGATGGAAAGATTTAGCAATGTGAATGGTGCCCGAGAAAGAGGTTCACCCGGATGACATGCACTTGCCACAGAGAATTGGTCGTACCGTGATGAAATCTAAAGTAAAGTGGCTTTGCAAATGATGGAACGAAGGAATATTCCAATAAAGACCGCATATGAATATTCGAAACCAAGACCCTCTTCCCCAACCTGGACGTGTGACATAGTTTGAACGGAATAGAATCGTTTTCAGGGCTTCCGCAATATAAGCTGTATTCCTAAAAGCTGACAGCAAGGATGAGCGTGGACATGTTCCTCCATAATTCTTGTGTCGACTGATGTCCTTCTTTAAGCCGAGTGTAGCTCCCTGCCGTCCGCCTTTTGGCTTCCTACCAACCGAGAGAAACGCCACAAGCTACCACATACAAACAAGAATCCGTGCGTCAAGGCTGTGTCGAGCGGCTTCGATTCAATCACTGGTCGATGCAGTCGATGCTCTCGCTATTCGATATCATCGTTATTGCTGCACAGTCCAGCGTTGAGGATTACGCCAATTGCCGCGTTTCACGCACAGACCGTTTCAGACTTACAATCAACACACTACAAGCTCAATAGTCCCTATAGCTCGTTCGTTCTCATCCTCGAAGATTGCAGAGTACAGTACGGTCTCGGGCCAACCTACCCGTTCCCTACTCTTTTCTATCGGCCCCGTACGTCAATCGCACGAAGACAAGAATGAAGGGTTTCGAAGACTTGCCTGGGGCTTACCCTGGTGACTTACCAACTTACAAAGATGAAGACACTCCCTCTGCAAGTTCAACCTTTCCCAAATACCTCTCTGGATTCATCGGTGGACTATTCAATGTTGGATCTGCCCCGACATCCTCCGATACTATCAAGCCTAGAAATCAATATCGAGGATCTGTTTCACCTGAGAAGGCTGGAACTTCAGTACACCCTAGCAGGTCCAACAAGAGAACAGCAATTTTAAGTCCGACGAAAATAAGCCCAAGAGCGGGTGCCATCATTACTTCCAGTACGCCCGCTGTAGTGCATTCAGCCAAGAGACACGCCTCCTCCTCGTCCGATTCTTCCACCGAGTACAATGGAGACTCCGCAGAAACCTCTGCTGGTTCTGTGATTAATATCATACGTCAACACACTGGCGGTCTACCGACCGACTTGGGGAACGTCGACCCATCAAGGAAGATCAAAACACCGTTCCCTGCAAACAGTAGCGGTATAGTCTGGAAGTACCGAAAGAATCGAAGAATACTAGACAAGCCGAAAGGCAAAAAAGCAAGAACGAATGCTGTTCAAGATTTGTTTGATTCGGATTTGATGGACACTATAGAATGGGAAGCGTCAAAAGCGTAAGTACAAAATTTGGCGATACCCTTTGCCTTTTCTGCCAGACATGAATCTTATTTGCGTGGTACTGACACCTTTGAGGTGTATCTTCACTTCTTTGCTCTTCTGTTCAGACGACGATTACGAATCACAGAAGATCCTATGTTCACGACCCTCGATAACATCGAAGCGGAACTACAAGAGCAACTATGTCTTATCGAAATCATGCCTGAAAAGTACGGTAATATCATTGTCCGATACGAAGATTTATTGTCCGATACGAAGATTTGCATTGGTCGCCGGGTTCAACAGCCCCTGTGGAGGATCCGGTTTTGGATGATGACGATGACGATTCCTGTGAAGATGCATATCACGATGATGATGGTGAAGAGGACGAAGATGAAGATATGGAAGCTTACAGTGAGTACTGAAAAGCGAAGGGCAGCAAGAAAGAGAGCGTTCTTTAAGCGAGCCTCACGGCTACAAATCATCATTGCGAAGCCGGCCGTGAAATCATAGAGAACAGAATACTATCAAGTCAGGCAGTCCGTCTATTTCTGTAAATGCAACTCATCAGTTTCAGGACTTCGGGTTCTTAAGTACGCTGCCAGGCTTGAAGTCCTCACGACCAAGCGTGCGGCGTCGCGGCACCTTACCTTTCGAGCTGTGTGCAGATGAACGATCGTTGGTGCGAAGATGAGTAGCATAAATTTCAATGGCCCTGACCTCTGCTCTGGTATTCCCTGGTTTGGTATGGTTATTATCAACTCATGACGATCTTTTTTACATAAGCAGGCTGATCGGGGATCTTTCGACATGACTGACACTTCTGATCCTTTGCTGCTTCTCTTGTACATTACAGCAAGAATATCCACGTCATCATGGCTCCCAAAATGAATGGTAATAAGGGAAAGTCCAGATCGCATCCGCCGAGCAGTCCAGAGAGGCCCGTCGAGGTGCTGGACGATAGCGATGACGGGGACGATTCAGTGGCGTCGAAGCAGCACCTAGAGGAGCATCGCCATGAGTTAGGCAGTGAAGCTGGTTCCTTCGATGGAGAGTTCATGGATCCAGCTCTGTTCGACGAGGAAGAGTTTCCACATGATGACACAAAACCGGCAGGTAGCAACAAGAATACCTGGCAAGGGCCGGGAGGCGGCGGCTATAATGCCATCAAGAACTTCAATGGCCAGATCTATTCAGGGATGGCAATTGGTGGTTCGCATACATGGAATTACCAACCTGGCATATGGAAAGAAACGAAGAAGGAACCTGATCTATGGGAGATCGACTACAAGACTAACAAAGTTAGAAACCATAAGGCTCCCGCTGGATCCGGGGCTCCGGTTGGAACTGAATATCATTGGTATATCATAGCTCATCAATACGTCAAGAGTGAGTGTTGGCTGGCTCGGATCTTCTGTAGCATGCGTTTGAAGCTGATTATTTGAAGCTGATTATCGGGAACACAGAGATCGATGCCAATACATACGAGGTTAGTGCTGATGTCTTTTCATGTCTTCCTGCAAGCTCCGCCACTGTTGGCTGACCTTCGAACTGTTCAACCGGCAGACACATCTAACAGGCAGCAAATACAAGCTAGCCCATAAAAATGTGAACTCAAAGTAGGTCCAGCCTGTTCGTGATCAAACACAGGTGCCTCCATAGCTGAAACTTCGTTGCTGTTAGAAACTGGGATATACCGACTGTTAAAGGTCAAAGAGATCGCGAAATCTTCCTCCTAGAAGATGCAAAGCGCAGAATAGAAGGTCTACCCCCAGTACTATCGAGTGAAAAAGTCAAGATAGATAAAAAGGAAAAAGGTCAAGCTACTTTGGGCAGTTTCTTCCAGAGTTCACCCAATAAGAAGAGGAAAGAAATTCCTGCTTCGTCGGAGGAAGTTGGTAACGGAAGTAGTGCTAAGAAGGCTTTGAAGACCGGAAAGGTCCAAGACTGAGCTGACATGTAATAGTAGAACAATGTTACATTATTAATTGAAATGCCGTACGAAGTATCAGGACCTGTGTACTATGCAATTTGCTCAAGGAGCGTCCAAAGGGCTCAGTAGCCCAAGTCCGGCGTTTCAAGCGTAAATAGGTGCGGTTTTGCATGTCAGATACAGTAATACTTCAAGAATGAATGGCACGAAGGCTGCGAGTGAATTCCTCTTCAGCGCCGTTACACCAAAGTCCAATAGCTACAAAATCTACGCTGTAATGATTTCAGACATTTTCTTCAAAGGATAAACAGGGCGTTCATGTCCATCGGATGCGATGCAGATAGCTGAGGCTTCTGCGAATACTTAGCAGCCAATTCATCTCGAATAGTATTGAGTAACTGAATGTAGCTCTGTAGAAAGACAATAAATGCAGCAAATCAGCATCGAAGCAAAATTGTTTCAAGTTCTTTTTATTGAATAAGGCGACTGACTTGTTTAGGATACTTTGTCAAACTAAGGATGAAAGCGTAGCTCTGTGTTACAGTAGAAAAAGTAGTGAAATGTCAGGGTCGTCCATTTGTTTACGATTACAGAGCTCAATGGAAGGTACTTACCATGGCTCCAGTCGCTTTACCAGCTTCGGTAGCATCAGCTGAAGTCTGTATGTCCTTACATCCACTCCAAGAGATGACATCTGCAATGCGCGGTAAAGAGGCAATAAATAATCGTTGAATGGAAGAATTGATCAGCCACCAATGGCAAATAGCACACTTCCTGAAATAAGATTTCAAAATCCTTACCTGCAGGACTTGTATTCATTTGTTTAGCACGATCTGCAGCGCCACTGTTCGAGCTCATGATCTTCTTTCCGACTCCAGTAATACTACTGAATACTCCCCCCATATCTCCTTTGAGGTATGAAGTGACGGCTCCCATGGCTCCCATTCCTGCGTCCTTGAAGAGATTTGGTTCCTTGATCTTGCCTGAAGTGTCGTACTACATGCATGAGATAGACAAAGTTCAGCTTTCCCGCCGATGTACGGCTCTACTGTTAGACAGGAGAATGCTTACAACGTAAGGCAAGTCGAGTGCTGTTCCGGAATGGCAAGCTGCAAAAGGTGAAAGAGTATGTCAGGTCAAGCAGGGAACAAACGCAGGTGGATACAAGGTAGGCTTACAGTCGTAGATTGCTGTTAGTCGACATCCGGCAGGCAGAGGCCCGACCATGATAGCGTGCATTTCATCATCGATAATCATGCCTGCTTGTTTGTGGTCTAGGGGATAAATAGTCTCATCTGATCCATCGTCCTTCATAACAAGGCATTCAACGGTCAGCCTTCTCAAGTATGTCGCACGCTTCATAAGGCTTAAGAGACCTTAAGTAGGAAAGCTCGAAGTCACGCACCTCGTCACCGCTAACATCCTTAGCTTGACCACCATGGCCGGAATAATGGAAGAACAGAGAGTCATTAGGTTGAGCACCGCTGACTAGCCATTTCATAGCTTCCAAAATGTTTTGTCTTGTAGGTTGTTGACGCCAATTAAAAGAAGGATCATCCATTAAGATTACCATATCTTCAGTTTTGTAATTGTATTTTTCACTGAGAAATCTTGACATGTTGCGAACGTCGTTGTGGCAGCCTCTCAACGCAGCGGAAGTACCTGTGTAGTTGATTCCTATGAGAAGGGCTTTACGCCTGTCAGGTTCAAAGTAGGTACAAAACGTCAGATAGGTCATATTGTGGAGAAGTACTGATAAAAGTGCTCAATAGGACGGGAACTCACTTTCCGGTACAATCAGAATACTTGTAGTAGAATGGCTGATTGGGCTCATATTGAGGTTGCTGATGAATCGGAGCAAAGTTATACTGCGGAGGCGGTGGTGGGAGTCCTCCGTAGTTGCTTCCGTAGTCTGCGGAAACATGGCGAAACACATCGTGTACTTAGACCTTCTGACTGAACGGCATTATCCCAAGTCCACATATACCTACGCTGAGGAGGTTGTACTTGGGCTGTTGAAGGAAAGTGCACAAAGCTGTCAGTATACACCATGTCGCGACGGTTAGTCCATTAATAGCCCGGATGCGACGTACGTCCATCGTACTGGCTTGGAGGGTCTGAAGAGGCGATGAAATGTGGGTCATTAGCATAACTAGCAGTGATTACTCGCAGCGTACGTTCACGCACAAGGTCTCGGTTCGCCATACGGAGGATTAGGGCCTGTCGTATCATATAGCCGATCAGCCTGGAAGTTCATAGCACATAGCTGAAAGCAGGACACACCATCTTGGATATATCCATGCTGGTTGTATTGCTGGCCAGGATAGTTGGGGTTGTTACCACCATACATCGGCCCTTGACCTGAATAAGGACCTTGCTGAGGTGGATGAGGCTGCCAGTTTGGAGGTGGCTGTTGTTCCCATGGCTGTGGTGGTGGTTGCTGCTGCTGATACCCGCCATTGTTGTAGCCGTTGTTACCACCTCCATGCTGTTGCTGCCATCTCTGTCCTGGATATGCCATGATTACTTGCTTATCTGATCTGATGGTGTAGAGGAAAGTCGCGTATATGATATTGTGGACGAGTGCATTGCCTTGTGTTCATAGCCACTCGAACAACGAACAAGATGGAGCAAGTCAAGGATAGTGATACTCCTGATAGCCATACTCAACATACAGATACTATTGGGCAGACAGCCGATGTGGAAGCCCCGTCTCATCCGGATAACGTTACTCATGCTACCGATGCATCTGCTACTATGCACGCTGCTGGAACGACCACTGCAGGGATTCGAGATACACCTGGTGATGATGCAGCCGCAAGGAAGGACGAAGGCAATGTGAAGACGACGACTCCTGCTACTGATTCTATGCATGACGCTGCTCCAGTTTCATCGTTGGAAGCCACTCCATCTTCCAGTAAGCAACGATTACTTGGCTATGACGGGGTTCGTGTCTTCGCGCCTGATATTCGGACTCAATACCAGATACGACAAATGAGCCACAGCAAGACATACAAACTACACTGGATACTGCGACTGTTGTCAATGACACGCTTGAGCCTTCCAACGTAGCACCTCAAGCCAGCAAATCGATTAGTCATCAGGAACTACAGGCTGTGCCGGAGCCGGAAGTATCTCTACAAGAACCAAGAACGGTGGGAGCAGTAGTACCAACAGGAGGAAATCAGGAGCTGGAACAGGAACACACTACTTCATCCACGAATGAGCAGGAATGGCCTTTGAAATCAATGTACTGGCCGCCATTCGCAGAGTATCCTAGACAAGTCAAGATATTGATGCAAGATCTCAATGGTCCGTGTTCATTCCTGGCATTGTGCAATGTTCTTCTGGTGTGTCGCTTCACTTGTTCCTCTTGCTAAGTTGTCGGCCGATACTGACCGGATAATATTCCCCTTCGTCAGCTGCGAGGAGACATTCATATTCCTCTAGATCAGAAATCAGCTACTTTCAGTCAACTATCAGGTCTAGTAGCCGACTATCTACTGAGAGCATCCACGACGACATCCACAGGCAACAGCGAGACACACACGACCGCACATGATTCAGAGGTGGAGAGCTCCCGCAAACTACCTCAAGAGAGTCTAGATTTCGCATTGAATACTCTCCCAAAGACACTTTCCGGCCTAGATGTAAACATCAATTTCATAACAGGTGGATTCTCAGACTCATCCACAGCAACACCATCACCCTCATCATCCAATTCAGCTAATAATGCTAGAAATAGTGAACTTGATTTATTCAAGCTTGCAAATGTGGATTTCAGACATGGTTGGCTAGCTTCTGAAGACGATAAAGAGAGTTACGAAGTACTGCTGAGCGTGGCTAATGATTATGATACGGCTGTGAATGTTCTAGTAGAAGGCGATGCTATTGCAGAGGGAAATATTACAGGCAATAGCAACAGCGCCGCTAATGCCACCTCTAGTAATAGCGAGCAGACGACGGAGTCACAAACCCAATCACCGACGGTATCGAATGCTACGAGACTAGAGCAATTATTCGAAGATTTATCGATGGAACCCAACAAACAAGCCAAAGTGTATCAAGCCACTATTATACAGCGTTTCCTACAGCAGACAAGTACACAACTCACATATGCCGGCCTATTCAACCTGTCTGAATCACTACCCCAAGGCTCTTTATGCGCTTTATTCCGCAATTCGCATTTCAGTGTGTTGTATCGAAGACCTGATGCACCACCTCGACCTTCACGACTCGCTGGTGAAGATGGTACACAAGCAGGCACAGCAAGTGGTGGTCATAACGATAATAATAACGGACAGGGAAGAAGATTACCACAAGCTACGCTGTTCCAACTAGTCACGGACCAAGCTCTTTTGCACGAACCAAATGCAATCTGGGAAAGCTTAGAAGATATAGATGGATCAGGTAGTACATTCTTTGACTCTGCGTTGCAACCTGCTCGGATCAGACAAGATTGGGTGTCGAGAAGTGAAAGGGATGCTGCGCAGGTGGAGAATAACAATGCTACGCATGATGCAGAGTGGGTCGGCACTTGCTTCCAATTCGAAATGTCTTACTCGATGACTGACTGTCTATGACTGATTTCTACCTACAGTATGGCCCTAGCTGTACAGCTGCAACAAGACGAGTACGATGCCGATGAACAAGCTCGTCATCGACAACACAACAACCAAAGGCGTCGAGACGTCCAATCTACGCATAATACCAATGACTCAGCTACACCACGAGAACAACGAAATGCCAGATCAGATCCAGCAGCGCACCTACAAGGTCCTGACTCTGAGAGATCTACAGGAGGAAGGAGACCTGAGGATCTCAGTCCGAAAGTGTTACATGGTTTAGGTGCAAAAACAGCTAAGAAAGGAAAAGACAAGTCGAGTGACAAGAAAAGCAAGAAGGACTGTATCATATGTTAAGAGTGAGTCATTCCTCGGAGTAACGAAGAAGTGATAGATCAGCTAGAAGTTTCGAAGTCGGTTGGAGGTGGATAGTCGCAGGCAGTGTAGTAGGTAGGTGAGGTCAGTCAAAAAGGGTTGAGAAGTAGTCTGTTCCGGGCAAGCCTGTCGTCGCGAACTTGTGTTCGGGAATGAAATAAATTGGGACCACATCAGAGCTCCTTGCACCGGTATCGATCTCGTGTTCCTCTGTCGTTCATCAAAAAGGTTGCTCTGCGCAAACCGTCGATAAGATATACCGTACATTTAAAGCTATACACTCTACAAGTCCGATTCCTGATAAGCATTCTTCCTGAGTGTCGCCAGTCTACGACGGGCATCGGCTGTGGAAAAGATAGGGGCCGGTCAGTGCTATTCGGTGAAAACGAAAAGCTAGACTTACTAAGCTCCTTCTCCTTGGTCAAAACTTCCACTTGAATCTCCATCTCTCTCATCTTTAACTCATGGTTGCCCATAGCAGCATAATCCATGTCATCTCTGCCTTCCATATCTTTTGCAGTGATAGCTTTGACTTGTCTGACCAGAGCTTTGCAAGCGTCGGTTACTGCCTTAGCTGCCTTTTCTAGGTTTTCTTGCGTGCGAGACATAAGCTCCGCTTTGACTCTGCTTGCTTGTACTAGCTGGGCCGTCGCAGCTGCTACTTCATTCGAAGCGACGATGAGCTGTTCTAGGTTATGCGTGCCTGAAATGACTCCGTCTGCAGTCTCGATGAGTAAAGTAGTCGCGAAAGCTACTGCTTTGGCAGCACTGATAAGACCGTCGGTCCAGCGATTGTTGCGTTTGTAGAAAGCTTGTGCTGAACTTGAGCCTTTACCCTGTGCCACAATCTCAGTTTGCGAATCTGTTGCAGCTTGTATGAGCCGGCCGATAGCTTGTGTAATGGCCATAGCAGAGGCCAGGATAGTATCGTGTACTTGGATATCGACAGCTGAATGCCTCGATGTATCTCTCTGTCTGTTCATGAGAGTTTGTAGCTTTTGCGTCGCTTGCTCAATGGCACGAGCAGCGGCGTTCATCTCCTGTTCGACAAGATCTCCGATATCACCGTTTGCTCTAGCAGACGAGGATGACTGCTTAGGCACGAGAGCCTCCACTTCGGATGACAATTTCGTAAGGGTGCTTCGGACATCCATGTTACCCCTCAAGACTACATCCTTCCGTCCCGGCAACTTCAGATTCTCCAGCTTGTAAGACTGTAGAGCAAGCAAGCTCTTGAGTGCACTGTCTCCTGGTGCCTTTCCTACGCGAATGAGCTTGTCGACAGCTTCATCCGACTGGCAGTAACGTGTGACTCCTTTTGTACTGACCAGGGTGTCTGCAATAGCTTGAGCGTAGTTGTTGGCAGTCTTGATCACTTCAACGTGTTCTCCTCCCTTCTGTCCTTCGAGATAAAGATCGAATACAGTTGCGAACTCGTTTGCCGTGACCATCGATTTCTCAATCATAGAAAGGAGATATTCAGGTGTTGCGTTCCTGTTGCCTTCTTGCATCGTAGATTCAAGCTCGTAAATAGCATCATCGATCTTCTGAACTCCAGCTTGAAGAACTGAATCGATGATAGCATTCAATTTCTTCATGTTATCAAGGATGAGTTCGTCGATTTGGGCATTCATGACTTGGTCCTGTTCACGCTCTCCATTCTGCATTTGATGCATCTGTAAGATTGTTTCATCCATTCCTTCTTTCATGATTTGGATCTCCATGTCTTTCTCATCCCTTACGCGCTCGACTTCACCAGATGCCTCATCTAGTCTCTTGTGCAGAGCATCGATCTCCTTCTGTTTGTTTCGTAAGCTATCCTCAAGCTCGTTGAGCTGCCTCGTGTACTTTTGCAGGACATCGTGCACCTCCGAGCTCTTTGACCGGGTAGCGTCTTGCGCTCTTTCCTCAGCGAAGCGGAGGTCTCGCTTAGCTCGCTCGAGTTCTTCTTTGTTGCTCTGTGATATCGTTACAGGCATTAGCATTACAGTCTTCTCTGCAGACAGACGGTGACGGTGACTTACAGACTTGAGCCTATCCATCTCAAAGCGAGCTCTATCTCTCTCCCTGATCATATCAGCCAACTCCAAATTCTTGTTCTTCATATCTCTTTCCATTCTCTCCATTTTATCAATGGCTTCTTGAGCCGAATTAGCTTTCAACTGTAAGCTCTTCATCTTATTCAAGAGATCCAAATGTTCATTTCTCAATTGTGAATATAGCTTAGCTAAAGCTTCGTATTTAGATCTCCATAAATTGCCTTGATCTTGAATACCTCTTATCATTTCGTCTTTAGCTTGCATTTGTTGTGAGATATTCTGATTGATAGCTTGCATTTCCATTTCCAGCTGTTTGACCCTTCTATCATACTGTTCTAGCATTAATTGATCTCGCTCATATTGTCCTCTCATAGCTAGAATTTCTCGTTCTAATTCAGCTGTACGGCCCGCTTGTTGATTATTCATTTGTTGCCTTTGGAGTTGCTCTTGTGCTTGTCGCTCGCGCTCAGCTTGCATCCTTTGTTGCTCTTCAAACTCGCGTTGCTGTCGCGCAGCTGCTTCAGCACGATCACGAGCTTCCCTGTCTTGCGTGGCCTTCAAGGCAGCTTGTTGATCTTCGTAGTGCTTCAACATTCGGATTTGCTCAGCTATGTCTTCAGAGGGAGTGTCATTGCGGGGGACGGGCTCGGGCGATTTAGCTGCTGCAGGTAGAGGCTGAGTCGTCTTAGGTCGTTCAGGCAGACTTGGCTCATCATGCTTGAGCAGATCAGGTGGGTCCTAAACAGAGCAATGCGGTAAGTGATAACTCCACACAGAGCACTTGGATATAAGCAGACTGCTCACTCTAGGTAGCTTTGGCACGGTAATAAGCGTAGTAAGGTACTTCAAGTTGGAGCATTCATAGTAGAATTTCCTCAGGTTGTAATGCTGAGCATTATATCTCTGTCGAATTGGCTCTAAAGCTTCCACCGCTCCGGTTTCTACACGATCCCACAAGCGAAAGTTGTCAGTGACAGAGTTCGCCTATCCGACGCTATTTGAAAAGTGTCAACGAAGCTGGGACACGAAGACTCACTTCGATGTAGCGCTCTCGCCATGCTAGTGATAAATCTATAAATACCATATGACTCCTTGACAAGAGGAACAAGAGCAGAGATTCTGACTTCATTATTGCCAGACATCTTAAAATGAGCAAAGATGAGTTTTTGGAATGAATCGATTTGATCCTGTAATGTCATTAGATCGTTGATAGTTTCGAAACTGCATTCATCGAAACGTGCATGATACATACATCAGTACAATCTGGCGCTGCCTGTCAACTGACTACGCAGTAAATGGAAAGCCCTTGCTCACCCTTCATTTGGATCATCAATTCCTTTCAAACTGATGTATTCTTCATACTCGAACAAGCCATTAAATTCGGGGTGGTTCTTGTGGAATTTAAGCTTTGCAATGATGAAGTTGACGTAGGATCGAATGAGAGAGGAGTAGCCTAAAAAGACGATGCACAACCCGCAGAATATCAGCGTCACTCAATATACCCAAGAGAAAGCATGTGCTGCATAGCTAAATGATCGCTCACCTCTTGCACCTTCGCTGCCCATAGTTCTTGAACAAGTCTCCAACCAACCAATTTGATTTTGACCTTCTTTAATAGCACAAGCGTGACCTTCTTGAATCACTTTATGAACGAGAATCAATGCTTTGAAAGTCATTATTTCATCGGATAAAATGGGTAGGACTCGTAGAGCGTTGTAGACTGATAGTGCGGTGTGATAATCCCATGTGTAGAGTATGCATTCTATTCCATAGAGAGCCGAAGATGAGAGTGGAACATACGTCAGTAAGCAATGTTGACGATACAGGGCTCCTTGGGTGGCCGCTACTGCCATAGTGGTTATACTGATGTGTTGCGGTTCAAGGTCGCATGTCCCGCCGATCATCCTACCCAGGCATGACGGCGCACCGGGAATTACGAGGTAGGCACTCACTTCGCACATGCTTAGCTTTGGGAGGAGCCTCCTCAGCGCTGACTGCCTTCTTGACATTCTGCGCTAGTTCTTGCTCTGCTTTTTCTTTATCGACAGGTCGACTTGGCCTGTTACGTACGGAGCACGCGGGAGGTACATCACCGGGTTGTGTAGTGAGAGCGAAAGGACGTTGAGGTATAGAGAACAATCGTCAGCTTGTCCGAGCATCGTTAAACATGGAAAGGCCACGGCATCGCTGCACGATGCGCCTGTGTCAACTCAGTTGAGCTCTATGCTCCGCTTACACTGACAAGCGGAAGCGATAGTGATGATGATGATGATCAGCCTCACTTCAAGCTAGCCTTGTGATTACTAGCTTACTATGCGAGTCACCCCATTCATAAGGCTTCTGTTGCTGCTTGAGCAGTCCAAGAATCCTGTTATAGTCATATCATTCAATGCATCAGTTTACAGCCGGGAGGCGTGACGCAGTCCTGCCTGCTTAGAACGAGAGCTTACATCTTGACTGCCTGACCGCCCTGCTTCTTCTCTCACAGGAGTGAGTAGGTATCCTCCAGATAGAGCTGTGAAGCCGCACGCTACACTCTGGTCGTGATGTCGGTGCGAATAAGAAAGACAAGTGCACCTGCATGCGCCGGGTGTACAGCCATGCGGATACCAAGGCAATCGAGCAGGCACCTTGCCGGGATCGCACAAGCTGAGAGCTAGAGCACTTTCCAGCTATCAGTCAGGCCTGTCTAACATCCACAAGCTCGTATATCCACTCCATCAGCCTGGCTGGGAAGCTCTTATCGCTGTTCGTGGTCATGGTGGCGCTTCGATCAGCCTCCCTGCTCGATAGCCTGGACATGCATGCGCAACAAGCTGCTCTTCTATCTTCTCACGACATAGGTGGTTTGCAGCATATGCTATTCATCATGCCATGAACAGCTCTATTCCTGATGAGACCGCAGATCATGTTCGACCGGTCCCATCTCCACCAAGGGTAGTCTACATCACATCATCCGAACAACGCTCATATGCAGACCTGCTACCATCGAATAAAGGTCGGTCTTCAATCGTTCATTCGTTGATTGAAGCTCTTGATCTACTTAACTACGATGAAGACGACGAACGCTTATCAAGTCCCGAAGATGATGCCGAAAAAGAAGAACATGTACCGAAGCTGAATAGGGCACGTGTACTTGAGCCTGTTCCGGCTACAAGGGCTGATCTATGTCGTTTCCATGACAAAGCCTACGTGAGCAGCTACTCTTTCCCTCTCTTTACGGAATACGCGCTGACTCTTTGAGAATCCAATTGCAGATAAATGCGCTCTTTCAAGCAGCTGCCAATGTTCTAGAATCACCAGAGACAAGCTTCGATTTTGACAAGGATGCTTTGCAAGCTAGCCCAAAGAAACGGGTACGACTAGATGATTATACGTCTCAAAGTTTTGCAGAAGATCTCAAAGACGTATCTATCCGTGCTGGTGACGATTCTATCGACGAAGACCATGGCTTAGAGCAAGTAAGCTTGTTAGTAAAGATTTTGGGACTTTGAATCAAAACAAGCTTACCTATTCTTGTATCGGTGTAGGACAGCCCTGCCTTTCAAGGTCTGGAAGTATATTGCTGCTATACAGCTGGAGGATCCATTGCCGCAGCTAAGGAGCTACGACAGAACCGAGCGGATATCGCCATCTTCTGGGATGGAGGCGTAAGTATACATAACTAGACGAATCGGGCCCGAAGCTTCTTCTCTGGATCCGATAGCATATAATGCACTTGGACTGATGCTCATGCCGTTGTCCGCTTTTCGACAGAGACACCACGCTACTAAATTTGCAGCTGCTGGATTCTGTTACGTCAACGATGTAGTACTTTCAATACTTGAACTGCAAAAGAATCCAACGCCCGAAAGATCCTTCACAATTTCAGCGGATCCTTCATCACAAACAACCCAAGCAAATACCAGCAGACCATTGAAACGATTGAAGAAAATACTTTATATAGATTTGGATCTGCATCATGGAGATGGGGTAGCTGAAGCTTTTGAAAGCAATGCAAACGTCATAACTGTTAGCTTACATCTATGGAGTAAAGGGTTTTATCCATCAAGTAAGTATGTTACACTTTCTTCATCCTCACACCAGCTCTCCGTCCGCCTGTCCGAACGAGGTACTTAACTGTTTCTTTCCCGTCTAATTCAGCTCCTAAAGGGCATCTTGATTATATAGGCCCTTCACTACCCTCTCCAGCAGCTGGTACATCGCTCAACATAGCCATCCCAAAATCAGGGCTATCAGATTCGAACTTCAACAAGCTCGTGAAAGGATGCATAAAGCCAATCTTTGAAGCTGTCAAACCTGATGCTGTAGTGCTTCAATGCGGAGTTGATGGATTGGCTGGTGATCCTTGTAAGGAGTTCAATATATCATTACAAGGGTATGGGAGGGCAGTACAGAGCGTTCTATCTTGGTGTGGTCACATGTCCTTGTTAAATGATGGCTCAAAAGCCGAAGAGGGAACAGAAAAGTCACAGAACAAGCTGATACCAGTGCTTATGCTGGGTGGAGGTGGCTACCACAGTACCAATGCAGCTCGAGCCTGGGCTTATTTGACAAGTATAGCTCTTAGCAATCCGCTCGATTATAAGGGAAGGAGTGTCCCAGAAGATTGTTCTCACTGGAAGATATTCTATACTGATGGAGCGGCAGGAGATGGTCTGGATGTACCTGCTCATACTTCGAGAAAGGATGAGAATACAGACGAGGACATCCAGCTGATTATTGATAGATTTGAGGAGTATGCTGGAGCATTAGCTGGTGACAGTTTGTAGTGGTACCTGGATAGAAGATATATACTGTCGTTGTAGTATAGCTGTTCACTTGTAAGCCTTGATTCTACTCCTACTATTTCGGCCGTACTATGCACCACTGAATGGTAGAAGTAGCATGAAAGCAACTAAGTCAGAGGATCAGAGCATGCACCGAGGAAGCTCATTGAGGTCCTGCCTAGCATACCGGATGCATTCTACTTGCTTGTTCGCCCGTTCGTTGTATCTTTTCTCGTGCTTCTTCAGTTGTCTTCATTTCAAGCTGCTCACTTCTGATCTTTTTGCTTCTTCACCAACTTGATCAAAGTAAGAATCATACAAAATGCGGCATGGTATTGCATTCAGGAAGCTTTCGCGGTCGAGGTGAGTCATTGGAACATCCTCTATGCTCAGCTACTAGCTGATTCCTTGTTTTCCTACGTGTAGTTCTCATCGCAGGGCGCTTTTGAGAAACTTAGTATCATCATTATTCGAACACGAGCGGATAACGACGACAGTAGCAAAGGCGAAAGAAGCTTCTAGGATTGCAGAATGGGTCATCAGCTGGGGCAAGAGAGGGACAGAAGCTCAGAAGAGACGGGCAGAGGCGTTCTTGATGGTGAGCTTTTCTTCGAAGATCGAGAAAACCGAGTATAACCAAGAAGATCAAAAATACTGACTCTGTTGGCTATGACACCTGGAATGCATGATGATAAAATAGAACCCAACTAGAACACTTCCTAAACTATTCAATGAACTCTCTCAACGATACGCATCTCGTTCAGGCGGTTATACGCGGGTACACCATTTTGGAAATCGCAAAGGTGATCACGCACCACAAGCAATCTTGGAACTAGTCGACAATCCACACGATTTAAGATTTCATATGACTGCTAGGATTATTGGAAGAGAATTAGCTAGGATGCTGAAGAGTCATCCTACGAATAAGACGATGGAAATCGATATCATGGAATGGGCTACTAATACTAGTCCTGTGGTGAAGAAACCGGCTGTTTATGAATTGCTTAATGACTTGACAAAGTTGAACATGAACAAGGCTTTAAGATATGTGAAAACGTCGCCTTCACCAAGTAGTCAAGCAGAATCATCGTCAACATTAGCCGCCTCTCTTTTATCATCAACAACCGATTCCACTTCATCTGCAGCATCAACTTCAGCTTCCACCTCTGCAATCAGTAACGGCAACAACAGTATACAACTCACACTGCAGCGTTTCGATGAATTAGCAAGAGATTCATTCTTACGCACATCCGCGATTTCCAAAGTTCCCCTGTGGGATGTCGATCTACAAAAATACGAAGATTTGCTGTTACATGCAAGTGAGAGTAAAGCTAGCACTCCTGTTACTTTACCCGGTCAAGGAAGGAAATTATGGGCTGGTCAAGAAGATTTAAATAAAAGATATGATGGTTGGGATTCTCTTCTTACTACCACTCCGTCAACTTCATCCGCATGGAGAACGCGGAAAGGACGTGCATTAGAACAAGAAGCAGAAGAACAAGAATGGGAAGATGAAGAGGGTCAAAGTGCGACACCTCAACTGATTGCAGCACAACAGAAAGAACAAAGAGATAAATACCTCAAGAAGAAATTGAGACATCCGGAAGGAAGGAATGGAAATCATGGACAGAGATCCGCTATTGCTAGATCTAAGGGACATACCGCGCCGCCTCGTACGCTACGGGAGAGGTTCTTACGCTTGGACATGCCTGTTACTTCGAGAGGATAGAATTTTATTGTTCCAGTGCGGCACAGCGGGAGAGTGTGCTGTATAATTACAACCCCCGCTTATTGCGAGTCATGGCATTCATTCGCTTGCTATTGCTGACTGAACGGTCTTTTGCCTGGAACTGACAAATGCTGGCAGCTTACGATAACTTGCAAGCTATGGACGTTGTCGGCCGTGTGCGTCCAAGGAGTCGAACTCGACATGACCTTCGTAAACCAATGCTGAAAATCCCAAGGATTAGACAGTGGCCTTGACGATTCAATCAGTGATTTCAGTTAGATGAGCCAGCTCAACTATTTCTTGTCGCAAGGAAAGGTCCCCAACAATGCTCATTTATGAGGGTAATACCCTCTATTTTTATTGGGTTTATTGCTTATTGTGGTAGATACTAAAGCTGACAGTACGAAAAGGACGCAATCGTCACAAAATGAAGAAAGGGAAAGGTCTAGAGTAAATCCAGGTAATATAAAAGTCTAGCAAGGCGAGAGGTTGCATGTATATCTTATCGAAGGGATGGGGTGGCTCAGATAATAGGAAGATGGCCAAAGTAAGGAGACACGAAGATAGATCGATGTTGTGGTCTCACCGCCTTGCTTGAGCATGGGACAACGGGCGATACTTGAAGATGATCCGAAAGATTGTGGTTCGTCGAACACTTTGTCTAACAGAGATAGGTACCAGAATGCAGCGCTAGAAATTTGACTTGAAAAGCATGAACAGCTGCATTGGTCTGATCTGACAGAATGAGGAGGAGAAAAGCCTTGGATGCGATCGTAACGGCATGTGGTCCCAACATTGACCCTCATTGTTGTGATTCGTGTCGAGCTCTCGGTATTTGAGTCTTGTGCATAATGTGTCGCAATTGTCTCACGATGCAAGCAACGCTAACTCTTCATCGGTTGGATTTGATTGGTAATAGTTCAACACGGGTGATCTTGAGCAGATAGAGCATCTTAAGCCCACCGACCGTGATGATGACGCCCGGAATAGTGGTGACGAGGAGGTCCATGAGGTGGTGGTGGTGGCGGGGAAGGCATATCACTATGCTTTGGACCGCCGTGCTTGCCGTACGGGAGGGGACCGCGAGGTCCTTCTCCGTGGTGTTTGCGTGCCTCAGACGGACCACGAGGACGGTCATGAGGAGGTCGAGGAGGTCCCCTTTGACCGGCTCCACTATGTCCATCAAATCTGCCATGTCTGCCCTTTTTGAAAGCAGGGAAGTCTTCCTCTTCCGAGCTAGAAGCACCAGTAGTTTCATCACTATTGCTGTCTATTTCGTCCATTTGCATACCACCAAAGTGCTCAGGTAGGTCATTATCTGACTCTTGCCAATGTCCGCGCATGTGATGACCTCCATGAGGACGTCCAGCAGAATGACCATCGAAAAAGCGGGCATGTCTTCCGCGGTGGTGGTGTTGATGTCTGTGTGGACCGCCGAAAGCGAATGGGGGTCCTTCGAATGCTGCTTCGTGTTTACCGTATCCTCCTAGTCCGCCGAAGATAGAGCCAGGCGCATGATGAGCTGCTCCGAATGGGAATCCACCTCTTCCGCCGAAAATAGGTCCATCGCGCATCATATGAGGAGCGCCTGCGAATGGTGGCATGCCATATGGGCATCCTCGTCCTTTGCCATGATAGTGATGACCGAGGTGTCCATGCTTGAACATCCCAAATCGAGGGTCCTCGAACCCATTCATTCCGAAAAAGTCGGCGTCGCGACCACTGAAGAAATGAGGTGGCGGAGGTGGGAAAGGTGGTCTTCCACTTGGTCCACGCTCAGGAGCATGATGAGGTGGGAAACCATGAGGAGGAGGTGGTGGTGGTGGTGGCATACCATCTTTCCCTCTTCCGAAATGAGGGGGAGGTGGTGGTGGTGGTAGTGGACCACCATGATGATGACCTCTTCGACCATGATGAGGAGGAAAGAATGGCGGATGAGGTGGATGAGGAGGAGGGCCCATAAAAGCAGGAGCTAATAAAGCAGAAACAATCCCAGCAGTGACAGCGTCCATTTTTCCAGTTTCTTCAGCGAGTATAGCTAAAGCTATGATACCGCCATCATCTTCCTGTCCAGTTTCACCCTCGTCAGAGTTCTTATGATCTGGTTTGTGATGGATGTGAGCTAGAATCTTGTGGAATGCTTTGTGAATTTCTTCATTGTCTTGCACTGTCCCTTTGACTGTATCAATGAAAGATCTGATATCATCCTGAAGAGTAGTCCTTTTCTTTGTTGGCTCTTTCTTCTTCTTCTTTTTCTTGTCTCCATCGTTGTCGTGATCACCATCATCATCGCCATCTATGATTTCGATATCTTCTATTCCTGAAGCTACTTCATCGACCATGTCGTCTTCGACGATAGTGTCGACCGAGTCGCCGGAGGGGGCAGTCCTGTCGCTAACGTTACCAGCGGCGGCACTGATAGACTGCGATGCAGGTAGCTGAACGATATTGAATCGTAGAGGAGGGAGAGAGTCTAGATCTCTCTCGTCATCTTCAGTGATGACTGGCCAAACGTGTTCAAGTTCTTTATCGCTTGATCTGCAAGGATGTACCACAATCACACCAGAGTCAGTATTAATGGGTAAGATGAAGATTCATGTGATGAGTGAATAAGAGCGAATGAAGACTTACAGCACTACAGCTTCACCGTCATCATCGATATAGCTCAATCCTAGCTTGAAATCTTCTCCTAGACCAAATCTGTCCTTGATCTGATTAGATAGAGCCTTCCAGGAAGGGCGCTTGGACGAGCAAGAGAAGCGTCGCTGGATCTGCAAGGGAGAAAGAGAGAGAAGTATAGAGTATCAGTATGGCTGCAAGAGGGATGATAGTAGTAGCATGAATGATATACATACAGACTCATAGGTGAGCTTGAGGTCTACGCCGAGTGCGGATGCAGATGTGTCCATGTTTCGAATCGTATGCTTGGATGGGTCAGTGGCTGTACGAGTGGAATGTGGAAATATGGGAGAGTAATTGGAAGGGAAGCAAAGAGAGAGAGAGGGAGCAATGCACTCTGCCTGTTGTATCCTTCCATGCCGTCAGTGAGTCATCAGCCTCGTCAGTAGTCCACATCATCACCGCCTTGCCGCCATGCTCGAGGTGCTGCTGCTGCTGCTGCTGCGCCGCTGGAAATCCGCAGCACTTCATCTCGAACAAGTAAAGTCCGGTCCGTTGCGAGGAAGAGCAGCAGCAGCAGCTGCAGCAGTATTGTTGCGACATATAAGTTGACTCATGCTTGTGCTGCTGCTGTACAGCTGTCTTGCGCTACTACTGCTGCTGCCACTACTGCTGTTTCTTCTCAGTTCATGCGTTACCGCCTGCACCACTCTATTCGACTCCGACTCGCCCTAGTTCCCGCAGCAAGCTTAGGAAGAGTCAATCACATGTCCGTAGAGGACTAAGCTGACGATGTCGAAACCCCGCTGCGACGTTGATGCAAGGCTAACTAAGTCTGACCGCAGCCCTCCCGCCTCGCAATGCAGAAGGGACGGATGAGATGTACGCCACTCGCGAAGAAGATGCAAGATGATTTGCTGGCGCAAGCACCTCGACATATGATGTACATTGACGTGCTTTAAAATGGTACGGGACCTTACATGATTCTGATTCAGCGAGCTATCATAGCAACTATCGACAAACTTCAACTTTGTCAGGGCGCTGCACATTCACCTTTAGCCGTGGTCCAACTATTGCATCTAGACAGATTCTGAAGCTAGTATCTCACGTTCCCTGATCTATACTGATACGCGTGTGGACAACATCTAAAAGGGGCTATGCTGAAGTGTTTCCCAGACATGACTTACAACCTTCACGCTAGTCAGTCAAAAGCATCATAGCCACTACTGCTAGTCGGTACGACGTCTGACTGTACCGGATGTATGCAGCAGGTATCTACTAGTCGACGCACGTCTCCCTGTGTTCGGTGCTGGAACACGCAGCATGCTCGTGGTTTCCCCCTCTCCCTCTCTCCGTCCATACTCCCATATCATCCAACAGGGCTTCCCTCACTCAATTCAATCTACCTCTAATCAAGATCTGAGATGTCAGGCTATGGCCCATTCTGTAAGCTAGCTGAGGCGCTATACATGTCAAGGCTACCTTATCTATACGCCTGCCTTGTTTGACTGACTGTTTCGACGATTGCGTATAAAACCAGCCTGGAGCTACGGTCTCTCTGTCATCAGAACAATAGCAGAACCAGCATGGTACTATGAAAGACAAGAAGTCAAATATGCAGACCTTGCAACGACGGATTGGAAACCTTATGATGAAAAACATCATGAGAAACCTAAATTACCTATTGCTACTTATGTAGGCTGGGGTGAGTACTATCTCTTTCCAACTTTCGGGCATCTCATCTCTTTCCGAATCTTGTATTGAATCATATACTTTCTTTAAACCCCACCTCTCCTTCTGCGTGGTGAATAGTCCTGCTGAGGATCACTCTATGCATAGACATAGCACTCATCAACGAGCTTGTGGGCAATTTCGTCCTGTCAGCGTCAGTCGAAACGCTCACAAACCAGTGGGAGCGACCTATTCTGACGCCTTCCATACGATTCTACACCTGTTCTGGAGTTGCAGAGTCAATTATAAATCGGCTGGATTCAAGCTTCATGACAATCCATATGCGGTGGCTTTCGTGTGAGTTCAGATTAATTTGCTTAGGGCTATTGACGTCTAATCTACGCACTAAGTACAATGACTCTTCTCTCGGTTTTGTCTTTGCTAAAGTGGCGCTGTAGGCGGTAAGCTCCTGACAATGACGCATTTCAAGTGATTGTGAACGAGGCCTCCGCTGACCAGTTGTCCGCTATGCACTGTGAACACTGGTACCATACATACCATTCATATTCTGCAGGAGCCATCTCGACAGTTCTTGTCTTTCTTATCGATATCATCTATTCAAAACCAGAAAAGCGAGAAAGATGGCCAATGATAGATCCAAATGGTACAATTACAAAAGAAGGTATAAACACAAAGCTAGCTGAGCTTTTAGAGAAAGAATGGACACCAGAACAAGCTAAAAGCGGTGACGCAGCACAAAAAGCGAAACATACGCTAAGAATGCAAGGAAGCAAGAAAGATGCAAAAAATACAACGGAGGGAGGTCCTATTACCTTAGCTAAATTGAGGACTCATGCTGTTATGAGATTATTGATTTGGGCGGCTGTAGCAGCTGTTGCGGGGGCTGTTGGAACGGCGCTTTGGCTAGCTAGAGATGGTAAGAAAGTAAAGAATATGATGGGCCAAGTCACGACTGGTGTCGTTGTCCAACTCGTCGGAATTGCAGTCATCGTAGTCGGACCAACGTGAGTCATCCATCCTCTTTCTTCTTCCACCCATCTTGGAGCGTAGTCCATTGGTTATTAGCCTGACATGACTTCTGTCTGTTTCCTTCTGAACCGTATGAATCGTCCAGCATTTTGCAGATCCTTTCACTTGCTCTAGAAGGAGGCGAAGGTAGCTTCCGGTCACGTATTCCACGAGAGAAAAGGTAAAGCAAGTCCTCTGTGGACTAGAAACAAAGCCAGAGAGTCCGAAGAAGAAGTCAAATTACGACAAGCCTCTGCGCGGGTGCATGAGCCAAAGGAGACTTCGCGAAGTGAATAAAGCCATCCGTAAGCGTTGTAGATCTATCAGATCTCGCGTTTACCCTTGCAATGTACCCCTCATCATATACCCCTTTAAAAAGCCTTTGTTGACTCTGTATCCGTTACGACGTGAAGCCCCTCTTTGCAATTTTCCAGCAGTCCGTGTAAGACCGCCTTGCAGGATCGTATTCCAGTAGTGCGGGCGACCCCTACCATAGTCACAAAACTGTTATGTCTGTCCAAGGGCCCTGTGGATTCGCCCATGTAACAATGCCTGAAGGCATTCAGCCATTGTAAGCTTGCTAGCGGGGTGCCCTTAATAGATCAGTCCAATGAGCATTCAGACGGGCGTTGTTAGGTGTAATCGTGTGGATTGGATGGATTGCGCTGCATGGCTTCGGATCTAATGAAAGTGGAACGTCGACAACGGAAGTATCTTTTGCTTGGCAAAGAAGCTCAAAGAGAGAGAATCGACACGGGAAAGGTGACAGAGGTAGAATTAGGAAAGAAGAATGCCCGTCTAATGTTCTGAACTCATACACCTCCCTCCAGTCCATCCTCCTCCCAAGAGTTTAATCCTCATTGTTATCCCATTCCTGCACTCTCTATAATCTTATCCATACAGCTGACCATCCCACTCGAGTTTTTGGGTACGACTGCTGCCAAAATGATAGAGAAAGAAAACGAGAAAAGACACGAGTATTGCTTGCGCTAATTCTAGTTCTCTATCGGTTGGATCGGGCAATTCGCTCGAGCTCATCCTTCTTCTTGATTGCGTATGAGTTGGAAGATCCCTTTGCTGCGTTGATCAACTCATCGGCAAGGCATTCCTGTAAAGTCATGGGACACAATGTCAGTGGAAAGTGGAGGGATGCGCAAACATGTATCATAAGGTGACACGACGCACAGAGATGGTCTTGATGTTTCGGAAAGCGGATTCACGGACACCAATGGTGATGAGGGCAACGGACTGGTTGACACGTCTTAGGGGTGAGACATCGACGGCCTGTCTTCTGACTGTACCAGCTGATCCGATACGGGTAGAGTCTTCCCTTGGGCCAGTGTTGACAATAGCATCAACTAGGACCTGGATAGGGTTGGAGTCTGTGAGGAGGTGAATGATCTCGAAAGCGTGTTGAACGATTCGGACGGCCATTTGCTTCTTTCCGTTGTTTCGTCCGTTCATCATCAATGAGCAGACCAATCGCTCAACAATTGGCATTTGTGACTTGCGGAACTGCTTGGCGTTGTATCGGCCAGCGGTGTGTGGTAGGTAGACGGCATGTCTGACTTGAACGTAGTCGCTCAGGGAGATGTCCTTGACCTGTTAGAGGTCAAAAAGGAATATCAAGTCAACATCCATGAAACAAGATGAGGACTGCGTTCGCAACATTGTTGCATCGCTTGTGATAACCCACATCAACATCAGCGGTTTCCCACTTTCCGAAAAGCTTGACGCTGCCCTCGTTGGCAAGCGCCTCGATGTTCTTTGGTAGACCTAATGTAGCCATATTTGCGTACACTGTGAGATTGAGCGGAAGAGTCAGTATGGACAGTCACATGCTGAATTGAAACTTGCTGCGTAAGGGAAAGAGTGCTTCTAGAGCTGCCTGGTTGAAGTTGGGTTCGGTTGACGGATGGACTGGACTGGAGTTGAGTGGACTGGAATACGACGATCTTATGAGTAGTGTCGTTCGTTCAAAGTAGATAACTATCTCATGCAGAGAGACGAGGGATGTCCAGTAAGTCGAGAGCTCTCTGTGCCAGCTCTATTATCTGTCCTTCCTACTTCATGCCTTCTTCACTGCAAGATCGAGATTGCTAGAAGGCTTCAGGAAGGCATAGCAGCACATGCAAGCGTGTGCCGGGAGGGCTGTCTCATCTTGCTATATGTCTTGACATCGTTGCTGCAATCTATCCATCTCTTGTCCACATCCATGTCCATGTCCAGTCCAAGTCCGTATGTCCATCCAATGCATCCACCTCAACCCCATCCACCCCAGGCAGCTCCATCGAAGTATCTCTCCCCTCTCACAGCAAGTCACACACTCCGAGTGATGCATGTATATTCACCTCTTTAGGTCTTGATGCCTTGAAGTATAGGAATGTCCGTACGGTACGAGGGATTGCCGACTTGGTGATGCTTAGAATTGACGGACTCGAAGTTGGGTCCTGTATGCTCGAGGGAAGGCTCAAAAGTTGGTGGCGAGAGAAGCGGGAGGGAGAAGAGAGAGAAAAGCTTCCAAGCGATACATCATGCAGCAAAAAATGCAATAAATCACAGAAATACATATTATTCAATATTGCATCCACACTGCATCGTAATAGGCTTCCGATGCCTGAAGTACTCTAGAAGACCTTCAGCTCGACTCTCTTGCTGGCCATTATGGTCTTTCAGATTTCAAGTGTCCGATCAAGATTTTCACACCAGGCTTCACGACTTTTGGCTCAGGCATGAGCATCCCGTTCTGGTATCGAGATTTCCACGTCCTCAGCTAGACTGAACATTAACAGTTCTACTAGTTCTGTAGTACTACATTACGGCAGTCTCTTTCGGTAACGGACGCGCTTTCTGCCAAGGTGGCCTCATCATGTTTCGGTGTTCTCAACGAGCATTGCAAAGGCTTTGCGGCTTGCACTTTATAACTTGATTGAATCTCACAAACGGTAGCTGATAACGTGAGAAACTCTCTCGTGTGTTATTGACACTAATACTTGCAAAAGAGCAATGGCAAAATGTTATACTTCTCATAATTCTCTTGTTACCTTCACCTCCCACCCAGGCGCTCGGCCTTGCGTTTGCAAATCCAGGCCTGAGCCATAGGCTGGCATATCCCAGGTTCGAGAATACACAAACACCTCATATAAGCTGTTATCTTGGTATTCAATCACGCATGGATGTCCACTTCCCATCAAATACAGCTAGAGTATGCAGTTAAACGTACCCTCGTCACTTACTTGCTAAGGAATCGCAGACGTGCATCCGAGATGCCATGAGCGTTGCTTGAAGTCTCAGGCATGTATGACTATTGATACAGTGCTACTCTCGCAATTTCCCCTCTCTTACCTATGCACAGCGAGCTAGATATGAAACTGATCGACGAGATCAGCAAAGTCACGTGACTGTTGTCTGCTTGATTAAGTAATATGATGAATGTTGCCCTTAGCGTAAGCAAGCAGTGCTTGTCCGCCATCAATGGACGCATGTAGCTTGAGACCGTTTACAGAGAGCACTTTGTCTTTGAGTCTTATGGGTCTGCTCTCGCTTCTGTTTCAGTCCCCTTGTCTTCGTCAGTGGCCAAACGCGACGGAACTCTTTGTGAAGCCGGCAAGTGTACCATGAGGTTGTCTATTGACCATTTCATATTGCAACTACCTTGTCAACCCATGACATTCTCATCTCGCCATTCATGTCGCTGACAACATCAGTAAGTGAAGGATAGTACCTCCGTGCTCCAGCTAACATGTCCCTTGCAGTGTCCACGTCCGAAATTGAGCAGCCTGCTCAGCGTCGCCGCATCTTTACGCGGCCGGCAGTGCTAGGCGGCAAGAAGCATGCGACAGCAGCCGTATCGTCACAGCGACAGACTTCATCCAATGGGGGATCTGTTCAGAATAGTACAACCACAAGCCCCATACCTAACTCGGGCCTCTCGTTCACCGCTGTAGTCGATGCAGCCGTTGGAGCAGGACAAAGAAGAGCAGCGACATCACTAGGACATCACCAGACGACACACGGCGGTAATAACAAGGCTAATTCAGCTGCAAACAATCATATACCACATCATCAAGCTAGACAGACGAGCTATGATTATGCCAGTAGAGCTTCCATACTCGGTAATGACGCTCTTGGCTCAACTAGCTCCTCGACCTTCCCAAGGCACAGCAACGAACTATCTGCTAGAACCCAGTACCAACACCAACAACAGCAGCAGCAGCACCCTGCGAGGACTTCTTCGTCACTCGATGGTCCATCGCATCATACTGCACCTTCAGATAATAATCATGCGCATCAAAGCAGGCTACACCAGGTGAATAACTGTCTTCGATCACCCTACTTGGCTGTGCGTGGAATGACACTGATCGCTTATCGCGTGCGAACTCTCTTGTTAGCAGAACAACCCTTATGCGCACCACGACAGATTAGTTGATACCATTGTTCAAAAGCTGGTGATCCGAGTGAGTCCCCTTCTGATGCCGCTTGATGTGTGTCCATCTTGGCTGACGGATCTGTACAGCTACCACATCGAGCATCCGAGAACCGAATAACAACATTACACACTGATGAACATGGTACACGAAAGCTGTTCTCATTATTACAGCAGTTCACGCGACATAGACTATCATATATCCTACATACACTCCATACCGAACTCGAACAAGTCATCAAGCAACCCTCGTTGCGAGCCGATAATGCTTCATACAATACATTCCGCCAAGATCCACTGGATGGATTACGGTCTCAAGCACTTCTCTTGCGTATGATTTCTGGATGTCTAGACTGGCATGCAGATCATACAGCTTCACCAAATATCGATCCGCCGCCTTTAGATGATAGGACTGCGAAACAACTAGTTGGAACGGTTACCTTTTTCATAAGGCAATACTATGCTTCTACGAGCAATAGTGCATTATTTCAGGACACGATTAGCCTAAAGAGCTCAAGTTATACCCAGCAACCACGCAATTCTGAATCGTCGAATAATTTGGTGTCGTCTGTCACTTCGCCACCTAGTATATCTGGTAGATTCGTCCAGGAGCATGGTACACCAGGCAGTATTTCATCACCTGGTGGTGCTTTCACGAAGCGATTCAGGAGAACATCGATACCTACACCGGCATCGCTGCTGGAAAATCAATCTACAGCACCTACTTTTGAGCCTCTACTTCGGACTTTGAAGGAAGACATCCAGAAGCGTGAATTGAACCTGTTCAGCGATTCGGTCGAAAGGAAGACAGCTCAGGATATACTCAAGGACTGTTTAATAAGCTGCTCTGCTATCATCCGGTATATCTCAGCTTCGAGATGGGACATCATACAAGCTAGACTGCGTAGTAAACTCAGCAATCACTGGTCTGCCGCAAATGCCACCTCTAATGCGTCAAGTCCCGGCAATCTTACATCCAGTCAGGAAGATATCCTACCCGACATGACGGAACTCCATCTCTTCGAGTTCAGCAGTTATAACGATACACGGCTCACCTCGCTCTTGAGCGAGCTGTCACTCTCCTTCACGACCTTGCGCAAATCTGTTCAACCCGTCATATCGCTCATGCTTCACGACATCATCGATTCCTACACCTCAAGCAATCCACAAGTCTTTCATGCAATGTATGAAGATGGGAAAAGACTATCTTTTGCAGGACAGCCTGAAGCTTTATTCGACGCCGTCTTCAGTGTTGGCGATACTATCAAGAGGAGAAATGCAACTTGGCCTACTTTGGCCATTTTATTGCCGCTCTGCCCTGAGATCGTGATGCAGATAGCCATGGGAGGTGGCGATACTAGATCTCCCATGCTAAGTAAGAAGGTACTCTTCCTGGATGCATTGCGAAAAGCAGTCCGATCTGCGCCTTCGACTCCAGGAAAAGGCGAACAAATACAACCTTCTCATCCTATGAGCCAAGAAACAAGGCTGGCACTGCAATGCTATACTACCATTTGCAAATCAGCGAGCTATGCAAGGCCAATCAAGGGTAGACCACTACCGCCACTATGGATATTGGCGAATGAGATGGAGGCGGAAATAAGAAAACGACTGCTGGATCCATCAAGACCCTGTATTGGCGCAGATGGCGAAGTCGACACTGACCTGATTGAGAAGGCAATCGTCGCTGTAGGCAGGATGTCGCCCAAAGCCATGTTCAACGAGACGCTACCCCGTCTCCTCAGCTTGCAGGCGCCTGCTCCCATTCAAGTAGCCTCGCTGAGAGCCTTGCTGGAGCTCCTTGAACAAGATGGAACTGATACAACGTCTTCGCGGGGTGCCGTGACTATGCCGGTGACAAGATTACTTCATCAAGCTGTTACTTCAACTTTTGGCTCCGACTCATCAGGGCGCATATCAATACATGACCCTTCTTCGGCTTCGAGGCAGATTATGGACGATGTGGAATCTGACAGAAATCAAGTCGTCTTGGCGATACTGCGCCTCTTCATGCGCAATAAACTCCTCCTCTTGCCGACGCATCAAGAAGCACAGTTCGCCGGGTCGTCCTACTCTTCACTCCAGCCCTTGGCATCTCTGGCCACCTATCGACCTTCTGATTCGGCGCAGATACTCACTCTACTGGCATGCTTGATGCAGCAAGACAATCACCGGCGTGTTCAGAGCACGGTGACGGATGTACTGCTGTTCCTGCAGGACAGAGTGAATTCTCGGAAGACAAGCAACCCAGACAATACTCCGGAAGACATACAGACGGCGAAGCAAGGTCGTTCGCTATATGAGCATGTCGATGCAATCACTTTAGCTTTGGCTCAACCTTGTTTGACACCGCAAGATAGCGCTGAAGACGACATGGTGACCCTGAAAGCCTTCGTGACTTACTTGCATGGACTCTGTAAAGCATCAGCCAGGATACAATGGGGCCCGGAGCAGCTCAACCTTACAATGCACCTGGCGGAAATGGTTGGTATGCTGCAGCTCTGCTCTGCCAGCGGCGAGCTCAAGGCCCTTGGCACGAGCGTACTCCAAGCGGCTGCTACGCTGGCAGCGGAGACCAAGCAGGCCAACTTTGTCACAAACATTTCGTCCATGTCAGCAACTATTCAGCAGGAGTCGGGACCAGTTGTAGGAGGCCATGTCGCGCAAATGAAGAGATTGATGAAGATCTTCCGGTCAATCACTGCGTTTACGCCCGCATTGATGGCAACCTGGTCTGAGTTGTATTCGCGATGGAACAGATTTGGAGGCGTGTTTGGAATGCAAGGCTTCGACTCTGAAGCGGATAAATCGGTCGGAGGCATCGATATGACTTTCATGCAGGTGGGAACGCCGAATGAAGTGAGTTCACCAGAACGATATGATGTCTGGAGTAATGCTGATACCCGCAATCACCTCACCAGGACAGCATGACGGAGTGGATACAGCTCTCAGGATTTCTCGTACGAACAGCGGCTTTAGTGTACCCCCCGCAGACTGGGACAAAATCTCTCAAGTCACTCCTTCCGACAGAGTACCTTTCACCACCAATGCAGAAATCCGAAGTTCAAGAGCAGGACATCGTGGGTCTGTTGCATGGTATGCTGCGGCTTCTTTCGTCGGATCACGCACGAATGCGAGATGCTGCTCGCGAGCAGCTTGGCAACGAGCTCAGCCCTGAGTTGCTGCACTACATCATGTCCGAGATTTCGGCGAAGTCGGAAGCTTTCTACAATGCCAAACAGCTAGGCGAAGCTCACGAACCAGCTACCTTACACTTCGATCAAACGTTGTTCATATTAGCCCAGAACACACAACGTCTCGGTACCCCAGTCACGCTTTCGGTGTTCACTTGCGGCCACATTGAGCGGCATTTGCTGGCTAGTGCATACTATGCGAACATGCTCGGTAGCTCGTCAAGTGGAATCAGGCTGAAGGTCAAGGTTTGCAGAGCAGCACAAGCGGTACTTAAAAAGAGGAAGGATCACGCCACCTCCTTGACCTCCACCTTTCGCAACACTCTGGTGACATACCTTGTTGCTTTCGTAACGGAGGCCAAGCATTCAGAAATATCCGAAAAAAACAGATTGGAGTTGGAATCGCAGAGTTTGCAAGCTCTCTCGGCTTGTTTAGATGGCCTGCGAGTGCGCCGTTACCAGGCCAAGGTGAACTCAGGAGAGGAGAGCACGGATGTGCGAGTATTACACACGTACACAAACTCGCTTTTAAGCTTGATACCAGCAATCGAGGTATCTCATATGAAGCCACTTCGAACCATCGTGGTCACTGGCTTAGCGAATCTACTGGCATCGAATTACCCGGAAAGCGAGCCCGTTATTATCCGCTTATGCGGCGCTCAATGTAATCTCGTTATCGTCAACGCAACGTTTCAGAAAATGAGCACAATTGTCAAGCCAGCTACACGAGATTACTTTGGTGATTTAGTTAGCATATTGTGTTCTCCCGACCTGTCGCTAGCATTGTCAGTGGTGGATCTGTGCACGACAAGTGATCACGAAGGAATACTAGAATTGATGATGCAGACCTTAAGTGCGAATGGATTGGAGACAAAGCTTCTCAAAGCTTTGATAGAGCAGGAAGTCAGCAGCACTGGTAAGCCAGATCGTCACTTGTAGGGACATTTCTTATCGCTGACCTGTCTCCAGAGCACGAATCAACCTTGTTTAGAGGCAACTCTCCTGCCACGCGATTATTGACTTCATTCGCACGAAGTCGAGGCTATTCCTATCTCCGATTCCTTATCTCGAATCTGCTGTCGACTCTCTCGCAACAGCCGCTGGATCTGTCTGATATGGACATGTATAGCGAGGCAGACTCCGACCACGAAGGTCTAGCGCGACTTGAGGTGAGCTCCTGCGTCCCGTCCGTAGGACATTAGGCTGACGCACCTGTAAGACCTTGACGGAAGCTTTCTTAAGTCTGATATGCGAGACATCGCACCTTATTCCTGCGTGAGCCTGCTTCGTACACAACGGCAGCTGTTTCAGCTGATAGACCGTTTATGCTACAGAGAAATGCAGGACCTCTGTCATCATATACAGTTTGTAGTGAGGGAGTATTTTCCAGACTCTGTCTATACCGCCATTGGTGGATGGATTTTTCTTCGTTACATCAATCCAGCCATCATTTCACCTGAAATCGTTGACTTAGACATGCCGGAAGAGTCAAGGAAGGCATTGCTCTTAATTAGCAAGGTAAGCAGTTCGACCAAAGTCACTAACATCTCGGGCTTAATGGACTCCACACCTGTTAGCTGCTGCAAGCGCTCAGCAACAACATCCGTTTCAAGGAGTCAGGCATGAAGAGTCTTAATGGTTTCATCAGCAAAGTAGGTCTCTTGAAATGGAAGACTCTGGATTCGCAACTGATGACGAATCACAAACAGCATATTCTCGACATGACAAGCTTTTTGACTCAGATCTCGGTATGTCGTTGTAGCTCTGTATGATGTGATGATGTTTTCTGCTCAGCATGCTGACTCCCCCCTTCAACAGGCAGGAACCCCTTCTTACGAACAAGCTTTGCAATATAAGGAACCTCGCTTGTCGGCGTTTGATAGCGAACTTCTGTTCCGGTTCATATGGACAAACACCGACCGCATCGGCAGTACTCGTAGGCTCTTTGCCAGTTGCGTCCACCTGCCTGCCGGAACCCTGCTGACTATGTCTCGTTCGATCTTAGTCCTGACTCGCAACGCTACCACCAAGTCAAGACGATGGCTTTCCTCCAGCGATAATGTTGAGCCAGGGACTGCTCAGCTGGTTTGGTCCAACCTCACTACTATACTTTGGGCTTTGAAGCAACAGACGGGTGACCACGAGTATACAACGGCTCTTAAAGCCAATCCACAAGCAGCTGCCTTTGAAGACCTGGAGAAAGTAACTTTGCTTCCTCAAGAAGAACTCAATCAGATCTATCGCTCCGACTTTAAGAGCCAGGTGCGCATAATTTGCTGCCAGACAGCTATAATATAGGCTAATTCGGCCACTGTTTTGCTATCCAGCGCGGCCTTCCAGCCTTCTGCTTAGTTCTGCGACGCGTATCAAACTCGAATACCGACTTTGATGCACTTTTGCTCGAGGCGGTTCGAAAATGGAGAATGTTGCAAGCAGACAAATTTGACCTGATCTTTGACTGTACCACCTTCTCTGAAGAGAATAGCATCCCTCTCAAGGTTCTACAAGCGGTCGTCAACCACGAAGACGCCCTACACCTCCTGGCTTCGCTCAACTCGATCTATCTTTTCGCGCCATCCAGCCAATTCGTTGCCTACTTCAAGCGGGTGATAGCCCTTTTACCAGGTACGCCCAGACTTTCCGAGACGGGTTCCTTTGTCACTGAAGCCCTTTGCACAGTCGCGGCTCTTGAAGGCAAGATGCAAATTATTCAGGACATCTTTGAACTGGAAGACTACTTCTCGGCACCAGCAGAAGCCTTGCCCCCAAGCACGGTCGAACTTCTCTCGCAAGACCGAGCCTTCGTGACAGACGCAATTTTTGTTTGTCAAGAAGGTACGCATAGTCCATGTCAAGTACGAGTGGGATTGCACGACATCTCCATAACATCGGTCAGTGATTTGGTGCATCGCTACCTCATCTCAAAGATAGAGCTAACTTTCCGCACATGACAGACCCGCAAGCGTGTTCTTCACGGCGACCTCAAGACCGAGACACAAGACTTCATTCAGGGTATCGACATCGAGGGAGTGTATTCAAAGCACGGACTTTACGGTTCCGCGGACTTCGAAGTGCGTTTGATGGATGGCAGCAGCATCGCTCTTCTGGAAGTGGAAGAGGTCGATGCACTCGGATTGGCGATGCAGAACTTGCGCAGCACTGTCAGCACATCACGACGTTTGCTTCAAGCCTCAAATAACGATACAGTGTCTGTTGAAGTGAGTGGAATGGCTGTCGCCTTGATCGCGATAGCGTCAAAGCATCAGGAAACTACCGCCGCTGGGAAGCAGCTTTGGGCGCACTGCAATCGTCTCAGTGGTGTCGATCCGTCAGTGGCCCTTACAACACCATCAGACCGTGAGTAATCAGAAACAATTTCCTACTAAGCTGAGGAGGAATGCGCTAACGCAATGTCTTTCGTCGATTTAAGTGTCACCAGACCTCGTTTCGAGCGCTTTGCTTGAGAGTCTTCGCTCACGTCCAACCAGTCTACCCCAGCTCGTTGTCCTTCTATTATCCTGCCTGCAGTCGGCATCCGAAGTCTCAAAGCTACAAGTCATTGCTTTTCTTAAGGCCACACTATCACTTCTAGCGGACCCTGCCTCCTTCGCACACGCGGTTCATCGGTCTCACGTTTGCGAGATGATACATGCTCTGCTTGAAGAATTGGCTGCGGCCTCAACAGTGAGTTTGACCGCCATTGTAGCCAATACAAGATCGACCTGACGAGCTCTTCCCCTAAGATGGCGTACTTACTGCAAACGAAAATCTGGCCGTCGCTTTTGAAGATTGAGTTTATCCTGCAGGCCACACTAGAGCGTATGCAAATGATGCTGGTCCGTGTAGACTCTGCAAATGAGCAGAAAGTGCTCCTCGAAGCGGTCCTAGGCACGGCGCCGACACCCGTTGCAGTCAGGAGTGATATCATACGCAAGCTACAACAGCTCGTCTGGAAGGCTACTTCAAGAGACTTGATAGCTATTGATCAAGGCGAAGAATGGTCTGAAATGAGCGCTCTACTTCGCATGGACGCGTACATGTCTGAGCATGTCGCGGCTACATCGAGTTTCTATGCAGGAGACTTAATCTGGTTATATAGCATGATTGCTGGATTCGGCAACGAGCAAGTCCATTCAATGGTGTGGGGAGCCATCGAGGCATTTACACGATCACTCGAAGTTTCCATTCAGCCAAGATCCGGACCGCTCCAAGACGAGCCGCTCAAAACTGCCTTTCAGAGTCTCCGTGCGCTTCAGCAAGTCGACGTTCTTGAGCAACTGCAAGAGGGCTACGTGCCACAAGTAGTCACAGCAATCGATACTTTCGTCACGCGCCTGATAACGCAAACGTTAGAGTATACTCTAAGCAAGGGTGAGTGGAAGCAAGGCAACGATTTCGTTGAAAGCTAACTGACCTGGCCGGATTTAATAGATACTGGCCAGTTCTGGGCGTCCCTTTGTAGTGGTAGAGCTCTACGCTGCGTCCTCTCTGCCAGCGGCGTCCTCCAATATCGGTCACTTCTTGTTCTTTCCCAGTTCCCAGTGGTATGCATGTCTCTCACTGTCCCTTGCCTTGCTTACTGAAGTTATGTTCTATAGGGCTTGGCCACCTTTCGGACGCTATTGCAAGCTATTTCCACGAGTCTTGCCGAGAATATTAACTCAAACACACTACAAGCACACCTCATCTGTTTCGCGAAAGCCGTCAAGCAGTGCGACAGCGTAGAGATCGCGGCTCAAGTGTTCTGGCTTGGCGTTGGCACAAGTCAAGCACATCCACTTCTCTTTGCGACATCAGCCTCTTTAGTGGAATCAGCGGTATCTTGCATCCTTCAAAGGTTAGACAAGACTTCGGGAACCCTGGAAGGCTTTTTACTCCATCAACGAAACAAGACGGAAGACTTGGTCATGGCTGGTCAAGATCTTGAGGATCTACTCGAAACGCACTTTACTGAGGAGAACTTTTCCTTTGCACTGGTCAGCCTGTTTGCTAAAGGCCTCCAGCAACAAGATACATACGATGCGACCTCGTGTGAGTTGGTTCAACACGGGACACTAGGTGATTGTGCGCTGACGGTTTCTTCCATTAGCCTTGTTCCGTAGTTTGTCGAGGTGCCCAGTTACATCCGTCAATCTTGATTCACTACCCAAGTGCCAGGACATTGATAGTCTTGGCTACCTTGCGGCTCTTCTGCCTACTTTGGGGCGTCATGACACGGAAGCAAAAGATATCACCCTTACAAGCTCGACAACAAAAAAAGCAAACATAGCTGGACCCTATAAACCCCTTCTCCAGGAGCTGGACGTCGAGAAAAATGTAGACACGACAGGATATCTCTCAGAGTTGGAGCCATTTTGCTGACTGTTTGACACTCACAGGAACCGCTCGTCCTTGCCGCTTCGCTCACTATGAGCTTCCTGCATTTCGCGACAGATCAGGAGGAGCGTGTTCTCCTGCTCAATTTCTTGCTCGAAATCGCCGAAATTTCTCCCGCTGTCATACTCCTGCTGTAAGTCGCCCCCACCGGCTCAGCGAACGTTTTGCTGACCAGCAATTGTCCCATTCCGACGTGTCCACACAGGGCGGAGGATCTCATACCTTTACTCAACACCTGGCTTCAAGAGAGCACCGATACAACCCTAGTAGGAGTAACAGACGCGTTGCTCTCATACCTCCTGTCCTCATCTCCGAGCACCCAGCTCAATGGCCTTGACATCAGCGCGTACGGCGCTGCACTGGGCCTTCCGCATCTACTGGAGAGCGCCTCCTTCTTCAACTTCTTAACTCAAGCTGCGCACAATACGGACCTGGCTCGCCAGAAGTTGCGCTGCTGTGCAGACCTTCTAGGCGCCTTTCTAGCCGCGCCAAGCGGATAGCCATATCCACGCTCGAAACCTGTTACGAATCTTTACGAATCTGTTTGTTTGTCAACGAAGTAACGAAATGACACGAGATAGTACCCCTGCAAACTTTCCTTCCGCCAAGTATACCATATCCGGTCCGTGTTTCTCCTTTGTCGTTTCCATTTGGATAGCTTTTGACGGTGATAGAAGGCCATCATCAGATGTATCATAGACTGTGGTAGATTAGCATAGAGACAAGGGCATTTGCATGACGTGAATGTGTATACCACAGTGAGAGTCGAAGTCAAAGCAGGAACACACTTGATTGTGAAAATGGTTGAATATACTTACGCGCACGTGCTCTGCCCGGCTTTGACTTCGCACCTACTATTGCCGGCATTGCATTCACAGCACGATAGGGTGTAAGGATGGGCGAGATAGTGCAGCAGCACCCAGGATAGCAACATACCGACAAGGACATTCAGCATGCTCAACAGCCTGCCGCCTTCCGCGTCATCCAAGTCTCTGCTGGACGTACTCGACTCGCCGACGCGTCTGCAGGAGCTATTCGCGAGTTTCAGTTCGCGCAATGGCAGTAGGCAAGGCAGTGGGGACAATGGAGACGCAGAAGAGGAAGACGAAGACGGAACAGAAGGGCCTGCTGCATTTGCGCTGCTGGAGAAGAGGCTGCTGCTGAGTGCTCAACTTGGACTGGCGCTCCTCGAGAAGCAGGAACAGCTTGTGAGCGAGAATAAAGGACTGCAAACGAAGCAGAAGGAACTCGAGACCAGCGTCAGTCAGCTACTGGATAGACTTGCACAGTCGTACAAGGAGAATGCTCAGCTCATCAAGGTGAGTTCCATGTCCAACATAGCAATTTATCGCACAGACTGTCAAGCGCGTGACAGGCTGGAATAAACAGGCTGATTGTGGTGCATGCAATCTTACAACAGCGGGCAGAACGTGCAAATGCTAACCTGGAAGCATCAGAAGCGTCGAATAGACAGCTTCTTATCACGCTCGAAGAAGATCGCAAAGCTACTCGACGCTTGACAGCTCGTCATGAGAAGAATGCTGCCACCGGAAACACTGACAGCTCGGAAGAAACAGTTGCTCGGATAACCGAATTGGAAGATCTTCGACAAGAATTGGAACATGAGAGAAGACGTGCGAATGCTGCTGAAGCCAAAGCCAGGCGTGCCTTGTCAAAGCTGGGTGAGTCTCTCTTGTTTTCACAGCTCGTGTAAGGTGTCTATGCTGAAATGCGCTTTGTCCAGCCGACAATGAGCTCAGCCTCGAACAAGTTTCGCAACAGCTCGAGCATGCTACAGCGACTGAGAATAGACGGACACATGAAAGGAAAGGCAGCCATTCGATATCAGCATCACGGAACCGCTCTCGCCCCAGTTCTATCTCGGTAGGTCAGATCTGTGGCCGTCTCCTCCAGCACGTGTCTTAACATTAATCAATTCAGCAGATGCCTCCTTCACCTTACCTTACCAATGGCGAACAGTCGGACTTCCTGCAGCTAAATGACATACTGAAACATGAGAACGACACAATGCGGCAGGACATGCAGGAATTACATTCCCTTTTGGACAGTGCCCGCGACCAGATAGCGAATCTGCAAGCCGAAAGATCTGAACGAGGGGCCTTTTCGCCTTACGAAGACGCGTTGAGTGCTGGTATCAGTGCAGGCAACACAAGCACCAGCGATGCCTTACGAAGCCCTGCCAATAGCTCGGAGCCTTCGACTTCTACGGCTGCAACCAGCCATGCTGCTCACGACTGGATGCCAACACCGATGTACCAGACGTCAAGTATAATGGGTCGTCTACCGCATACAAGCAATGAGTCCACGGGCTCGTCTACCCAAGCAAGCAGTAGAGGTCACGTCAGACGAAGAAGCGTAATTCGTCAATTACCTCCCTCCGCTGGAAGGCGCTCCGGAGCTCGCGCAATGAGCGTTGATTTGTCCAATCTTATGCATCGGAAGATTGAGGTACGTTTGGCCATTGTTCAGACGGGCGTATCTATTCCAGAAGCTAATCCGACCTATCTTAGGACAACGACAACGAACCGTATTTCCGGTCACCATCACCAAGCCTGCGCGGAACATCTCCTATACTACGTCCATTTGCGCTAGCTGCATCGGTGAACAGTTTGTCGTCTTCCATGGGGTCCCCGGCGTTGCCAACAGCGCATGAAGACGTTCGCGAGTCCGATGAACATGATTCAGAAGGCCCTACAATACTCGAAATTGGTCCTAGTCCAGTTAGACCTTTACCGGAAGGAGAGAGCGGAATCAGCATGTCCTCACCGACGAAGCGAGGACTTCGCATACACCAAGAGAGCTCATCAACGCTAAACAGCTCCTCGAAAAAGCGAGACGTAGCGGTACAGACCGCGGACTTATCACATGACCATCACGAACCCTCTACCTCCGCCAAGCACTCAAATCGTCCGCAGTACACGCAATATACATCGTCCATCATGTCTTCGGATCTAGCTTCCGAATTCGAAAGGTCAGAGAGCATGCCGCAAAGTCACTCTTCAGGGCCTGATTATCAGCGTGGCAATCGTACTGCTGCACTTGGGACATTGATGGAACATGTCGTGAGGCTCGTGACGCGGCTCAAAGGAGCAGACATCACTTCGCTGGAGCAAAGGCTCAAAAGGCAGAATCTGCCAGGAGATGTTAGTCATCTGGCCAAAACGACACTGCGTGATATAGTGAGCATATACATAGCTGGAACATCAGTATAACATGTAGCGCTGACATATCTGCTCCGTCTGTCCAGCTACAAGAAGTAGATGGTATGCGCAACCATTTCCGACAAGTTCTCGAGCACGAGGTTGCTGCTCTTGCGGCCGAAGGATCATACAACGGTTCCGATCTTTCCAATGAGAGCTTGATGGCGCGCAAGGACTTTGTGACCGTTGTCAAGCTGTTCAGGGATGTGCTATACGAGCTCGGAAGATTACGCCTGATCGTAAACCGCATAGCTCTGGAACCGCAACTGGCCAGTCGGCTCCGACAGCTTGAAAGCACGCAAACGCCAACGGACATTCTAGCTGGCACGCTCCCACTGTCAGCAGACAAGTCTGGTCCAGCTGCATTACTTGCGCCTTTATCAAGGCTATTCTATGGCGCCGAGGCGCAGCAGAGTCCACCACCTGCCAATGCTCGAGCCGCCCTGAACAGAGGCAAGCCTGCTTCACGAGCTACCGCTTCCAGCGCGCTTGCAGCTGCTACTGTTAATGTTGAATTTGGCGGACAAGGAGGTATTAGGCGACAAGTTTCAATCATGCCGCAAGCAGGAGATGGAGGTCTATCCGGAAAGTATAACAGCCTAGGGAAAGGCTCAGCTCCAGGTGCCAAACCAGCAAGACGAGATTTGAGCAGTATCTTCGCCGGAGGTGCTGGTCAAACTTCAACTGGGGGCGATCCTTGGCTTGTCCTGCCACGGAACCCTACTCAGCGGCAGACCATGGCTTCAGGCGCTCCTTCTACACGTCAACGAGCATATCAGCCATACTCGAAGAATGTAGATGCTGTCGTCGATTCGGTAGCAGAAGATGAAGACTTTAGGCCTAATTTGCTTGAAAGAACGCTCAGACCTCGAGGCCTGTCAGACTCATCTATTCATTCGACATTCATGTCGCACGCGAATCCTTCAAATCGACTTCTGTCGCCCGCTGGACTGGCTTTGTCAGCTGCTACCGATGCAGCGTTGCCGAACGAAGCCACATTCGCTCATGCCGACGGTACTGTCAAAGCTAGCCTTGCTAATTCGTCAAGTCGGCCATCGATCTTACGAGCCATAAGCGGAACAGGTCGCCTCCCCGCGCGACATACATCGAGTTCTCGCGATACTCCAGTACACAAGGATAGCCCTTCAAGAGGCAATCTTACCCCAAGCGCGAGTAGCGATCTTCTATCGCCTACTAAGCGAGATGCGAGAGCAAACTCTGCTCCTCCTCCTCGCGCTATCGAAGGTGCCGAAAGTGAATCTGGACCTGATAGAGGGATCAACCTATCCAAGAGTCCAGCTGGACCGGCTGGGCTATTTGCTAATATTGGCGCGTGGGCAGCTAGAGCCGGTAGTGGCCTTGCGAGTAGCTATGTCGAGCCTGGCTTACTGGCAGGTGGTACTGGTGGCACTGGACCGGGAGAGAGAAGACCTGCTTTGAGAAGCACATCGACGAGCGCAGTCAGGAAACCTGTCCACAGGGAACCGGATCTGTGAAGTAAAAGTAGCACTGTATAGTTTGGATGTGAATCCTTGAGACTTCCGCTATGAAACTTGTTACGATAGCACTAAATATCGATAGTCATGCATAGTCACGCTGTTGTTGCCACTAATACCCTGCCTGTTACATCTTCCAAGCTACTCGCATTAGTCAATTATGAAAAGTCAGTTTGTTCTACGAGAGTTGTCTTTTGCACGCAGCTTTGCTTGAATATGCGCTGTGTTAGACTCCGCATCCTACGAGTACTTTCGCCAACAGGAATGAATGCCAAGAATTACTGTTCCTAATCATAGCAATATATCAAATCGATACAACAAACAAGATACTCTGGACCAATACCGTTATGCTGTCACCTGCAAATGTGTAATAGGTGCTCGCCTCATTTCCGCCATCATTTCCTCCATAGAGGCCAAATGACGGTGACGTCTACTGCTTAGCACGCTTTCTAGATTTACTTTCGCCGTCCTTCTTGCGCTTCTTTGATTTCGAAGCGTCTGTCGATCCCGTCGGTTGGTCAAGCAGCGAACCATGCGTAGAGATCATAGAGTTGGCTATCGTGAGTCTGTGAGACGTCGCAGAGTGTACAGGTGGTCAGTATGCATCCGGAGCTCTGCACCAGTGAGGAGAGATTGACCTACCCTATCACTGTGAAATCAATATGACCTGTCATGCCTCCTAGCGGTTCTCTCGTTTCCTTGTGCACCCAGCAACCTAATTCCGCTTCGTCATGTTCTTCAACATCTTCGCCATGAGTATGCTCGTCCTGATTATCCTCGTGGTGCGCTTGTATGTCTTCAGCGCCTAAAGAAGGATCAGTAGGCAGTATCACAGCTGATGCCTTTCTCGGACTGCTTGAAGATGTAGCTTGTTGCAGATTTGCGGATTGGACTAAAGAGTAAGGTAATTTTGCATTTGGATCCCATTCATATTTATCTTTTGGTATCTGATCTGCTGATATTGATGCGTTGAATAGGTTGTGTAGTAGTAAGGAGATGGTAGATGGTGTTGCTAGCGATAGTCTTCCAGCTGTAAGGAGTTATGCGTAGAAGTGGCGGAGATTGTTACAAAAGATCAGTACACGGAAGTAGGGTCAAGAAGGTGCACAGAGGAAATGAGACACACTAGTCTTTGAGCCAATCTGAGGACGGAAGATTGTACCAGTCCATCTTGCATGTATCAGAGCGTATGCACTGCTGGGTGCAAGTGGAGCGTTTGATTGCAGAATTTCCGGTGGCCATTGAAACGAGACGAGGACGCCGTCTATTGAAGGGACGTATCTGATAGTGAATGAGAAGGCCATTCTTAGCACAGTTAGATCACACAGTCATTGTGACAGACCTTTCTCTCACCTCATCACCCAGCTTTGAAGGACCTGTCGCACTCCGTCGAGAGAATCAAGTGCGAATATTGGAGCGAGTGGGAAGCGGGAGGTCGCTGTGATGGTTCTGAAGTTGCCGTGTGTGGATGACGACAGTCTCCTTGATGATGCTGTAGTATGATGGCCACTCTTTGACGACTCTCCTTGAACTCCTGCTCCTCCACTACTCTTCCTGCTCGTCTTCACTCCGTTCGAAGATGCTGCTCCTCCATGCTGCAGGGCTAACGGCGGTGGAAGCTCGTCATCTGTGCCGTACTGCACCACTGCTCGCCCTTTCCCTTTGCTGTCCTTCGCCATCTCAATTGCCATGATGTTCTATCATTCAAGAGAAAAGTGCAAGATGCTCCATCATGAAAGCCTCTCGCGCGTCGGTGATCGGGCAACGAATCCATACAGAAAGAAGTGTACTTGAATAGCATATTATTGTGCTGGACGTGCAGAACGCCGAGAAATGTTCGCGCTGTCTTACAACACCTGCTGCATCCTAGTGCGCCCCGCTGTACTGTCCTTAGCTATTGCAATACTTTGGCCTGTTGAAGCGACTCGATGTACATCCATCACGTGTGCTCTGAGAGACTTTTCAACGAAGTTGTTGAAAAGTCTCGGAGAGCACACGTGGTGGATGTACATCGGCCTACTCTTTCGAGGCTGCCACATCTGAAGTCTACGCCCTCAATGGATGTAGCATGCCGGCATCTCGTCGTCGCCTGCATCGAAGATCTCCCATCCTGGATCATTTCGCAAAGGCCATGTAAAAGATATGAGAGGCTCTTGGAGGGAGATGTCGTCTTGCAGCGAGTCCATCGTGGGAGAGGTAGAAGTCATCAGCATACTAACGAGGACACGCGATAGCTACGTTAGAAGGAAATGGCTGCATCGTCGTTCTCGCTTGCTCTTGCGTGAGACAGGCTGCCGGCCCTGCAGGCCTTGTAGAAGGACATCCGTTGTTCTGGATGCATGATGCGAGAACGAGCTGCATGTGCGAAGTTGTCATCGGATCTGAACATCGACTACCGTATTTCAATTGTATCTGTATATCTTCCGGATGAGTGAATTGATCCAGAGGAGAAGAGCAGAAGAAGGAAAGAAAGAAAGAAGAGCAGTGCAGTTGCAAGCTGTCTTTCCTGCCAGAGCACAACAACAGCCCTGGCACCTCGAATGAAGCACCATCAATAGCATAGCAAGACAAGTGGTAGTATTGCAACAAGGGCGTATCTGCTCCAGGCTCGATAACAATGGCGTCACCTTCAAGCAGCAGCCGAGTGAGGAAGCCCAAGTCGAAGTGGGAGGAAGAAGATGATGGACAGGATTATGAGGATACTTCAATACCGAAACCCAGCAAGAAGAAGAAGAAGATCAAGAACTTCACCTCTACTCTGCAAGAATCAAGCCGTCCTGGGTCGTCCTCAGCAACTGGAAGCATGTCTCCATTGACAGGACAATCGATGTCCAATTCAGCACTCAATTCACCGCTGAGGAGATCCAGTATAAGCAGTGGTGCATCACGCCATCCTCTGCTGCAGGGTTGCAGATCGGTGTATGCGTATGAGAAGCTCAATCATATCGAAGAAGGAAGCTACGGCGTCGTCTCGAGAGCGAGAGAAAAAGAGACGGGCGATATAGTGGCTTTGAAGAAGCTCAAGATGGATCAGGAGAAGAATGGTTTCCCAATCACGAGTTTGAGAGAGATCAAGACGCTCATGACTGTCGGAAATCATCCTAATATCGTCCGTGTGAGGGAGATTGTGGTAGGAGACACGTTGACACAGTGAGCAGACACCTTTGAATAACCCTAGAAATGGCATAGCCCAGAAACACTCTGACTCCTTCTTCTACTCTTCGTAGAGTGTTTATCGTCATGGAGTAAGCGTCAAAGCCACTCTGAATGACAAAGACTGCTCGCTGATGCTTTTCTTGCACAGTTTCATAGAACACGACCTCAAATCACTTCTATCAACAATGCGGTCTCCCTTCTTAATCTCCGAAGTGAAGACATTGATGCAACAATTATTATCAGCAATAGCGCTATGTCACGATAACTGGATAGTCCATCGAGATTTGAAGACTTCAAATCTATTAATGAACAATAGAGGCCAGATCAAGCTGGCCGACTTTGGCCTGGCGAGAACGTATGGCGAACCGCTGGGTGGTATGACTCAGTTGGTTGTGACGCTGTGGTATAGGTGCGCCTGATACTTTATACTTTGCTTTATTAAGAATGTATATTTGATGAGCGCTGACTCGGTCTTGTTTCTATCTTTATTTGATTTGTGCATGCTTTCCGCGCTGGCTGATCATTGCTGTCCCACCCCCCGAATCTTCCTCCACTCTCTTTCTCCCGACTTGCATGGACCTATTCCTCTCCCGCTCCCTCATCAACACGGCTTCTTCCAATCGAATGCCGATGTCATTTTCAAAATTCTTCCGAAAACTACGAAACCATCGCTACGAAACCATGACTCTTTTAACTCTTCCGCCTGGGTAAAATTCCGCCAACGATGTTACTTTCACACAACCACCACATCCACATGTCCTCTCCGCTATTCGATTGTCTCCTCCACTGAATCGTATGTCGGGCATAACCTGCCATTCACTCGACACCGGCTTCTGGACCCGCAATTCGCTTCCGTCTTTCACACAACAAGAGCTCCTGAACTTCTACTGGGCGAAACAGAATATTCAACAGCTGTGGATATGTGGAGTATAGGCTGTATCATGGGAGAACTGATACAGAAGGAACCTTTGATGCCTGGCAAAGGCGAGATAGATCAGATGAACTTGGTACGTCCCCGTTCAGGCGGCCTATCTCATATCCCACAGGATCCATAGACTGACGGACCTTTGGATGCATGCAGATGTTCAAGTTACTAGGAAGACCGTCAGAAGAGATCTGGCCTGGTTTCAGCAAGTTACCGAACGCGAAAAGTCTGAATCTTGGAGGTGTGCAACCGTAAGTACAAGTTTCAAGATCAATGTCCATGCACACCATCTCACAGTAAAATTTTGCTTGCTCCATTAGGTATTCCAATCTGCGGGCCAAGTTCCGATATACGACAGACTTGGGTGTCGACCTTATGCAAAAGTTGCTCTGCTACGATCCGAAAAAACGGTTATCAGCTGAAGAAGCATTAAAACATCCGTGGTTCACGTAAGCTTCCTCTCCATTCCCCGGCCTCTTGAATTGCACTAAATACCTATAGCCGTGCAGGGAATCACCCTTACCCAAGCATCCGGACATGTTCCAATCTTTTCCTTCTATTGCTGCAGGCGACCGAAAGAGAACGTATGCTTCGCCTAGCGCACCGCAACGACAAGCCGACAAGTATGAGTTGATAATTTAGATGTACTCTCGATATGTTGCCTCCGCAGTTAATTGTTGTTGTATTCCTACCTGTGCCTTCTGCCATGGTAAAGCGAGAAGAAGCCAATATTTATGCTACACCCTGCTATCTGTTTCTGTTTCGACTATTTCCTTGTCTGTTCTTCACGCTGCCTTTGTTAATAAGGCCGTGACCATATTATGGTCCGACAATCTAAAGCGATACTGACCATCTTCTACCCAATTCGGCAATACGCCAGCTCTCGTCACCGCCCAGTGACCATTTCCTTTCCCGCTCGCATCCTTGACAGCCCCATTATCTGCAACGAGTACGAAATCGATATTATAGCCTTTCCGACCATACAAGCTAAAGTCCGTAAATGTGCTATTTGTACCGTATGGTTTACGCTGTAATGGAATTCCTGTATGATTTCCTCTTGTAAGGAGTTCGTGTCTTGTATCGTAGAATGTATGTGGGTCGGCTTTCGTCCCGGCCTTGACATATCTATGTCCTGTAATGGTCTGATAGCCTTCTTCATCAGGAGGTGAATTCAAATCGCCCGTCATGATAATCAGAGGTGCTTTGCCATTTGAGCTTTCTTTCATGAGAGAGCGTAGCTTGTACAAAATCAATTTGGAAGATTCTCCACGTGCTTTGATACCCATATGGTCATAGTGCGTGTTCAGGACATAGAATGTCTCGCCTTCTTTATGCTTCTTTCCTGATTTCTCATCCTTGTCACCAGGCGTTCGCCAGCGTAGTTTGACGAGCGTCGCCAGTCGCGATAAAGCCTGATTATTATGAAAGTTTAGGTCTCGGCCCATTAGACGAATGAAACTCGTATGCACTCACTGCATCCCACCCAATTGAGTCGGGCACATGCGGCTGGCTAGATGTAAGATCACATTTTCTGGTCAGTCACCGGGTATATGCACCAGAAATGTAGGGACTTGACCTACTCAGATAGCCAAAAGTGCTCGAAAGACAGCAACTCGAAGTAATTTCTGCATGGGAACAACGTGTGAGCCTTTACGTCTGCTTCATACGTGACTCTGCTGATTCACCTATTCCAAAAGATAGGGACGGCCTACAAAGCGAGAACAGTGCGCACGTGCACGAATTACATCAGCTGTGTCCAGATGGCAGCTCGACATGCAAGCTTGCTTAATTGTACTCACCTCTCCTTGCTTATCTCCGTCTTCTCTGCCAGCTGCCACATGGTCGTACTCGCTTCCAATGAGCTTGTTGATGTCTTGTAACTGATGATAGAGTACTTCCTGCGGGTTCCAAGTGAGATGGTCTGCCTGTCAGGAAGGTATGACTAGACATGGAGCAGTCCCCGTCTACCCACCTGCATGCACAGTATACTTGGCATCTCATACAGCACTTGGTCTACCAGAGCTTCCCTGTCGATACCAGGTAGTCAGGCCTTTGCTTCCACCGAGACTGGCATGCTGATCGCGGCCACTCACTTTCGCAATACCCACGGATGCTCCTGAGCCGGTGCAGCAGGTGGATTGGGGTTCTGCACTCCAGGCGCATATCGTATGTTCAAGCTTGCGACCTTGATACTGCTGGCTGCTCCACTGAAGGCGTGCCGAGCTGGACCGTCCATCGTGCCGCTTGAGCTGTTCGACTTGCGGGCGACCCAGAGAAGCAAGAGCAGAGGCGCGTAGACGACACCGACGACAAGGACGAGAAATAACTCCATTGAAGGGCTGTCTACTCCCCCTTGTTATGGGGATGCAAAGGGAGAAGCATGCACGACACTGGCTGTGGCACCTCTATGATGGATGATCGCAACGATCCACAGGCGTGACCGGCTGGGCGAGCGTCTTATGCTACAGGGAGTGTGTACATTACGATGGTATATATAAGGAAATGTGAGCACGCTGAAGGACTACCTAATGCTGCCACGAATGGCCTGGAACGTCGAAGAAATCCGAATGATACGTGACTAATCCACTAGCCCTTGATGACCTCAGCGACTAGCATTTCATGGTCACTGTATCTGTACTTCTTCGATTTCTTCTTGAAGACATTTGACACCCTCTTCACCTTCCCGGGTCTCCAGCAATCTTTCGCAATAGCGCCATTGTCAGCCACAAGGATATAGTCGATGATGTCTTGATTCCGATAGTCTCCATCGGCACGCTTGAATCGCTGACCACCTTTCTGTGAATCTTTCCTAGTCACTGTGGAGAGTTTCTGTCCATCTGACCGCTCCAAGTCAATGAATGTGTTGGGCTCAATTTTTCGCAAGCTATCGTCTTCAGTAAGGTATCGGTTTCCAGTCATTATATGATAGGCTTCGTCATCTGGTCCGGCGTTCAAATCTCCAAGTACGACTACTAGCGGCTTGTAGTCCATGTCTTTGCCTTGTATCTTAGGCTTGAGTTGCTTGAGAACAAGTTTGGCTGATTCGCTTCGAGCCTTTTTGCCAACGTGGTCGAAGTGCTGCGTTTTCAAGATGTAAGCTAAGCATTCGTTACCGTCTTTCCGCATTATGCAGACTTACTGTATTCACTACCCAAAAGACTTCTCCCGTCGAAATGACCTTCACTTTGGCAACTTGAGCCATTCTTGAGAGTTTCTGTTCCATTGGGATGCTTATTGGCTCAGCCATCCTCGTTGCTAAGATTTGGTGATCCAGCAAGCTACTTACCGCATCCCAGCCTTTACTGCCGCTTTTTTTTGGTGTCCTTGAGAATGTAGCAATTGTTTCAGTATTTCGTCATTGACAGACAGCCCGAAATGATGTTGCATACTGCGAAAGCCAGAAATACTCGGTGCTTTCAAGTTGAACAGTATCACTAAGACAGCATGTATGAAATTGTCAGGGAAAAGACGTCGGTTTCACAGTTTAATCTAGCAACCTACCGTTTGAAGCACATGACCAAATTCTATCGGTGATACGAGCAAGCAGCATCAATCAGACTTGTAAGTAGTTCTTACGGCTAGCTCATATACGAAAAGCCGCACCTCAAGCTTGGACTTGACTGATTTGGAAACGCAGTTATGCGAGTCTGCTAGACCTTGCTTGATCTGTTTTACTTGCTTAGGCGTTGGTTCCTGAAATCCTACAACGTCCGGGTTTGCTTTTGCGACGGCGGCGATAAGAGCACGCCTGGAAAATAAAATTAGTGAGTTCAGCTTGTCGTCCTAGGCTTGTGTGCCACGGTTCAAAGCTCTTGACTCACCTGCGCACGGCCCAAGGAGCATCCGGAGGCACCTCTTGTTTCTTCGAGCTAGAGGTTCTGCAAAGCACAAACAGATCGCGCTTCATTCAGCTCTCTGTTTACGTTACTTAGTGGACACGTGTATTGCTTACAGTACATTCAGAGTAGCGAGCTTGAGTGTCACTTTCTGTGACGTATTGACGCTTGAGCCTTGGGATTGACCGACACAGTAGAGAGCGTGCGTGATGAAGATGAGGGATAGCGCCGACATCAGAGTCTGAACGCGCATATTAGCAGCTGGAAAGAGAGTGTGAACGGACAGCTGTCCGAGAGAGCGTGCACAATGCAGAAAGATGGTCGTTAAGTTGGCCAGAATGTGACAGGCACTGGCATACTCAGCGTAAGGTATTTTGTTACCAGAAAATCGTGATCCTGTTGTTTAGTTGGTCGCGAAAAGCTTGTAAAAGAGGAAGGCTGTCACGGCTGTGCAGGTCGTTCCCACTGCGTAACAATCTCGATACCTTTTACGCATGCGAACGGCTGTCAAGGTGGTCGGAAAAGATGCTTAGACTGCTTGAGCTCTTGAAGATTATATTGCTACATGTGTTTTGGCTCTGGTATGCTATAGTTAGCGACGAGCTATGTTCAGAGGAAGAGCCAGCGTAATATAGTGACGACAACAGTAAAAGGCAGCATTATCGTCGCTTTGACGAGACGTAATAGGCTGCCAAGGTGGAAGATATCAGCTTGAGTCAGTATCCTCCTAGCTTGAATCGTCACAACTTACGTAACACCGATCCACGAAAACCAGAAAAAGATGCGTAAAATGTAAGAAAGCACAGCCCATGCCGCATCTGCATAGCCGCGGGTATCTGTAGCGTTGTATCGAAGACGCATGAGATGATCTTCTAGCATCCGTAGCTGTTGGAAATGCCTTAGTCGGGCTACCCCGTGTGAGGCGGAACGTGTTCTCTCACCTGCTGGAACACTTCGCCACCAATGAGTCCTTCGACTGAATTAGCCAGGTCGACAATATCGTTGATCTTGTCTTTGGCTTCGTCTTGCTGCCTCATGATGTCTTGACTCTTAGAGACCGCTTGGTCAAGTGTCGTCGAGGCTTCATCTAGCTCCAAAGTCACTTTATCCAGTAAAGGAGTCCTTTTCTCGTGCTCTTCCAGTGACGAGTCTGACTGTTTTCTGTAACAAGGTGGCTTAACTACTCCGGCAAGATGAGTTTGATCATTTGCCTGGTATTTAGTCTGTCCAGGAGTGGTAGTACCGGACTCCCCGCCGTCGGCAGCCTTTGCAGGTAGGAAATGTCGACACAGCAGAGGCGGACCACCGAGGTGTATTGCAGCCAACTGGCCCTTCTGCAGGCGTTGTGCATCGTAATCCAGGTATTTCTGAAGATATGTCTGCATTTTTGGTGGGACGCGATGTCGCAGAGCCTCGGCCTTTGACAGACTCGCCTTGAGGTCGTGCAAGAACCTAGCGCATCGGAGTTCAATCAGCAATTGTCACAATGGAATGTCACGCATGCTACCTACCCTTCAGCACTTTCCATTTGCTCGTCTGTGACGTCCACCTCCTCTAAGCGCAAGTGATGTGTGCCGAAGATAGAAGCATCGGTCTCATGATCTGTCTCGGTGACGTCCGTCTCTCTCCGATTGAAAGATTGCCGACTAGTGCTCTGTGACAGTGGCTGGACTGTGCTCTTGTACAGATGGCTTCTAGAATCTGCCAGAGCTCCTCTTGGATGATCTTCATTGTCAGTGGACCTGTAGCCATCTTCTCGCTGGCGCAGAGGCCTCTTGCCTCCCAGTATTCTGCTGAGCCCGGTAAGCGAGCTAGCCTTGGACGTGCTACGAGACATAGTAGGCCTGGCACCGTTGCCAATGGAAGTAGAGCCAGTGAGGGATGTGCTTTTCGATCGCAGTCCAGCATCACTCGCAGTTGACCGATGAAGGGCTGGATGGGTAGCACGACGATCCGGACCAGAGTGGCCATCGCTGAGAGCTCCTTCGCTCTCGTTCTCGCCACCATAACTTCTCTTCCCATCGATGCTGTCCGTTAGGTGATCATGCGAGGGACGGCCACCCGAGTGAGCAAGCGCAGAGGAAGCGTTTGAGTCGGGTCGCAGTATCCTAAAGCCGCGAGTGCTCCATGACAGACTGGACTGATGCTTGACAGGTTTTGAGAGATTGGAGTGCCATTTGCTATGCTCAGGTGACGAATGAATTTGGCCTTCGGATGTCCACCCTGGTCCTGTATCGCTTGTGGATCTCTCCAGCCCTGCCGCAATTGCGTCATCTGAAGCGATATACGAAGAAATGTCCGACTGGCCAGATCTTGATCTTGCGGGTGACAAGGGCATCATGTATCGTGCTGATCCGTTGCCACTTCCTTTCAAGCTCATTGAATTGTTGTAGCCATGTCGATGCCTAGAGTCGCCTCTGAATGCCTCGAGTGGTTTTCCTTCCCGTATAGAGGCCAAGCTACCGAGCGAGATCTCCGATGAGGCGTGTTTGTGTCCACCACTCCTACCTCTTGATATGGAATCCAAAGCATCGGATCGGTGACTCGCAGGATACGTGTCGTATTTATCTGACCTGAACTTGGCATCCATGACATAAGCAGCTATGTCCCTAGGATAGACCTCCCATACGCTTCTTTTATGGCCCTTCCTTCGAATGCGATCAGCCAGTGGCAGAGGTTGACCGAGATTTCCCTGTCGAGCGGGAGAGTGTGCTTCTTCTATGTAGCGTCTTGAAGGAGACCGCGGTGAGAGACTATATAGACTTTGAGAACGACGCGCTTCTCCTTCCATTTGCAAGTGCCGAGCGACAGCTAGCGGGTTCGGAGGTGCTTGACCCATCGCAAGAGCTGTATATACGGGTAGATACCTGATCTCCAATTCTGACTTGACAGCAGCAGCATATTTCCTCATCGTGGGATCCACTTTGCTTTGAAAGTCCTCGTGGTCCTGATCCGGCTCCATCGCTGACAGAGAGCCGACTGTAGAAAATCGATCTTCACTGAGTTGCTGTGAATCATGACTTGCATATCGCTGATGGTCGGGCGTACGGCTGCCGGTACTATTGCTCTCTTGACGGTGATGACCTCCTAGCAGTCTCTTCATCGACAGTCTCTTGCGCTTCTTGTCGGGAGTGATGCTGTTTTCAGGTACAAACCGAATCGAAGCAGAAGGTTGCATAGGTCCACCGACACTATTCGGGTCCGCGTTGACCTTCTTACCCTCGCCGGACGACAGGAGTGGTGTTCTCGTAGCTCGCGATCCATTCGTAGTGGGTGACGCGCCGGACGCTCTCGACGATAGTATGGATTGGTCAATGCTTTTCACAGGACTTTCAGACCTCCCAGAGCGGTAACTTGCTGAAGGGGCTTCTATCGACGCTCGTACATTATTCGGCGGCTGAAACGAAAACTCGGCAATGGGTGGCTTCCGCTCCAGGGGATTACTTTGGTTGTTTGCTTCTCGGACCAGTGTCAAAGCGCTTTTGAGATCGACCTGACTTAGCAAATCCTGTAGTGATGGACCAGTGTCGCTTTGCGGGGTGAAAGAGGTGCTGGGACCTTGCTCAGATACCATAGCAGCAATAGAAACGGCTTGAGAACCTGATTTGAGAATTGATTTGCCAGCGAGTCCAGATGCTGGAGGACCATTCTGCACAATAGGGGAAGAAGGCTGGATGTCTAAGGAATCTTCCGCGAGGTGAACTCTTCTGCCATGCGTTGCACCATCTGCTTCTCTTGGGAACTCGGCCGAACGTTCCTCGTGCGCATGATTATCGTCGAACCCGCCTGAGAGAGTGTTGTGTCGCTTCACATGCTGTGATGAGAATGATCTAGTAGGAACTGCTGTGCCGGTCAATTCGGACGATGACGGTCTAAGCGAGCTATCTAGAGGATATAAGGAGCTCTTCGCTCTTTTGCGAGCAGGATTAGAGTGTCCTACAGCGGAGGATGTACTGTTTTCTCTTTGAGGTATGTTACTGAAAGTAGCGCGAACTGGTGAACTGCGGGAGCTTGATCGTCCATTTCGCATTTGTAGTCCAGAAAGCTTCGTCCGCAGTATATGACTTGGTGGTGTATTATTGTTGTTTGTGTTCTCGTTCGGTAAAGCTTGATTGCCAGAACGACTGGGGATTTCTGCATTGAGAATATTGCCTGATGAATGGCTTCGGGGATATAACGGTGACGACGACCCTGAACTAGCCCTTTTGGTATTCGAGGGTCTATCGTGTCTCATACTTGACATTGCAGGATTACTTGCAGCTATAAAATCCGAAGCTGAGCGAGGGAGGTGTGCTTTGCGTCGCAAGGAATCTTGCTGAGATGAAGGCGTAAAGCCGCCCCGTGTTAAATCGGGACTTGATGATCCTGAAACCTCTCTACTTCTTCCACTTCCATTCCCAGGTCCAGTATATGTGTATGATCTCTTCTTCTTCACTTTAGTCTCTGGATAGTCAGCCAGCGTTGTAGAACTAGGATGCATGAATGGGTCGAATCCTGTTGTATACCTTCTTGAAGGATGCGAGTGTGATACCGATCTTCGTGTACCTAGTGCGTGAGACAGTGGTGCTGTTCTAGGAGCTTGAGGGAATCTATCGTGATCCTCTTTGACAATAGCATAGCCATTCCCGAGTACTCCATCTTCATTGTCATCTTCCTCTTCGTCGTCCGAGTAGCCGCCAGCGTGATCTCTCCGTGCCACACCCTTGCCTTTGACGTCGAACACGGCAGCAGCAGCTGCAGCAGCCGAGGGGCGTCTCGACTTGCTTGACGGACGTCGTGTCGATGTAGGTGCTGCTGTTGTCGTTGCCGACGTTGCTGCCGTGGTTACAGTTGAAGGGTAACGACGCCTCGCCAAGGCAGGACTGCTGAAGCGGTCATTACGAGTGCCGGGTGACGATGTGTCGGCCGCAAAGCTAGCAGCGTGACGGCCATCGTGAGCTTCCTCTTCCTCTTCTTCTTCCTCTGATGGACTTGAGTCGTATGTGCTTCTTTCTCGCAGGAAAGACGTCGAAGCTGCAGGAGCTGATTCTGGAACCATCAATGGGAAGGGTGTCGACGCTTTCGAGGTTGAAGCGACTGGCTGAACTCGATTATCGTCGAAATAGGCGGACCGAGTTGGTGATGGAAGACGTCTAGAGTATGCCATACCATCACTATCACTGCTATCGTCGTAGTCTATGCGGGCCTGCTGTCGTCGATGCTGATGATGTCCTTCATCGTCCTCATCATAATGTGGCTGATGTCCGACTCCAACAGCACTCCCAGCAGCGAGCACTGCAGAGACAGCCCTCGAGCTCATCCATGCGTGAGGTGGGATTAGGTGAGTGTGCTTGAGCAAAGTTGATTGCAAGTAGTCAGTCTGAAATCAGGATGGACAAGGAGAGCTTATAATTGTCGACATCGTGAAATCCCGATCACGATACATACACGCCCGCCTTCACACGTACAGCATTGCATAAGTCGACGGTAATGCTTTGACCTCAATTGATATACTTAGACCTTCCAGTCTTCCACACATGATGCTCCTGCTCTGACTTCCGACCAATGCTCACTACAACAAGTTGACATACGGCGCGACCTTGTCACTGATATCCACTTGTAGCCGTCCATTCTGGACGTGAAGCCCTTCAAGCACCCACCGTTCATTCTAACAGACGTACGCTATGTGGGGTTCTAAACCAGCAGAACGTATCATCGACTCAATCCAAGCAAAAGGCTACATACGCACATTCGCTCCTTTGGCCGGTCTGGTATTCCTCCTAGCTGGAAGTGCAATCTACGTCGGTCAATCTGGAATCGAGAAGCGTAGTCGACGTGAAGAAGCTAGAATACTACAAGCCTCTCAGGTAACTTCTTCGATGCATGACAAAGTTACAGATGGTAAGTATGATGCTCTCTCCCTGCGGTAACGTTGACTCCTGGCTGATACTTGGCTCTTTCCGACATGGTGAAAATAGCGAACTCCGTACCGCTTGCCAAACGTCTACGCATGGCTAGAGAAGCTGAGATGAAGGCTTCAAGATCGGATATATCACACACAGGCAGTATGTGACTTCAAAGGTGTACTGCGGGATTCAGTGAAGAAGCAAGACCTTCCGGTTGCAAAGACTGCTGTGCTCGCTTTGGCGAACGAGAACCTGGCAGGCCTTGAGGCAAATTGAGCAAGAGATGCCGCACCGCATCGCGCAGTAGCAAATGCTCGTCTTAATCTGGTGGAGAAGCGCATCATTTGCAATGTTCTCATCAGCTGCAAGGTCTCTCTCTGGCCAAGAAGGCAGACTAGTAAGACTACGCGCTCTGCCGACGAAAAGTAGGGCAACAACCGCACGCAGTTCAACATGCGGTAAGATGGGCAAAGACGCGTGGCTTCATAATGTAGACTACCGTTGAAAGATGGTGACATGAGGATAGTATGATACAGTGAACATTTTTCAATGGCTGTACAATGGGCGTGTAGTTGCGGGGAAACAGGTTGATCGGAAGGCGACGTTACGAGACGGGAACATGGAAGAGAATCAGGTGTGTTGCGGCTAGATTGGGGAAGCCTCCGTACTGGGACTTACATGTTTATGTAGTTGATTCTCATCTCTTTTCAGTCTAGGGCTTCTTTATTTCAGAGCATGTTCATGCCGCAGTACTCAGGATGCTGTGTCAAAAGGGCGCTGTGTCAGCATGATTCGAGTGCGAGGAAAGAATGTAAAGCTTACCTTCGAAGAGGAGTCCCTTCAAGCAGCAGGCTTGGTAGCAGTATCATCACCGGCCTTCTGTTTGTTGTCATCTTCTTTATTGTCGTTACCCTCCTCTCCCGGCTTGGAAGGGCTATCAAAGTGCAGTCCTCTCTGTTCGAATTCCTTATCGAGTTCCTCTTGCAATTCGCAATGGACGACAACTTTGGGATCCTTCTTGAGCTGCTCTACTCGCTCATCTGATAGATGGTCATCGTCTGCTTTGCTCTTTCTGCTGTTTGCATCATCCTTGTCATCTGTCTGCGTTGCTGAGTCGACTTCCTTATCTTGCTTCTTGCTCTCTTCGCGGGGCTTGGGCTGCTCTGGTACGCCGGGCATGATGGAATGGTTTGTATATGTAGATGGGAGTTGGTGATATGCAGTGAGTGGACAGGGTATGTATCTGTAAAGAGGCAAGTAGCATTCTCAATTGCCGTGCATCATTCTTGCGGTAATGGAATTGCCGTCTAACTGTGCATGTTCTAATTGCGGAGCAGGGTCAGCCGCCAGCTCTCGGCTTCTTTTGGATGACGACATCCCGTACTATTCACGTGACCTCGACTAATTTCTTTGATCACTTGTCACAGAAGCAGAATTCGCCCAGTGACTGCAACGATGGCTTGACTTCGCTTCAACCTCATATAATGTCCAGCTCGCCCTACTGAATGGGAATGTACATTCATTCGCCCGTACATAGGCCTACTCCTCTGCCATCATGACCAGACTCGTCCCTTCAATCGCAGTCCTGTCCAAATTTTGTCGCTCGGAAACGTAGAAGCTGTCGAACATGGAGAAGACGCATTCGCTAGATTCCATATCTGCCAGTGGTGTGAAGCTGGCATTTCCGAATTGAATATGCTAGTCTGTTCACTCGATGCTTTTGTGTTCTGACCTGGAAGCTGCAAGCTGGAAGCTGAGGCTGTCGACGCCGACCTCCCATTCCGTTTTCTCTTTCTCTTTCTCCTTCCCCTCCCACTTTGACTTATCTTCACTCAAGCAGCGAGGACTCAATCCTACTTGACTCTAAGATAGAATGTCTACCTCATCCCAGCAGCGTGCACAAGCTGACAGTGATGACGAGATCGAGTTCCTAGGTTTTCGGAAGCAGCCACCTGGACGATCTTCCAAGTTCAAGAGTGAGTTGCCATTTGATATTACCAGAGACCGCTTGAACAGACAGGACCAAACAGTAGAGTATACATGACTGATTATGCCTCTCTCTCCATGTCACTATTAGCTACTGCGCTAAACGACCACCTGGAAGCCCAATCCTCCGTCAACGTCAAGCGCGAAACGTCCGACATGGATCTGGAAGCTGTGCTTCCATTCGACCAGCACCAGACAAGCCAAGGAGAGACAGAGCGAGGAACTCAGCACCAACAAAGTGTCAACGATGACACTACAATTCCATCACTTACAAATCTGTTTGACGAAAAAACACGCTTCGATAATTTTCAACAATTCCACAAACTATTCACTGTTTGGCATGCCCAACACTTCCCAGATAAGACTTTCTGGACACGAACAAAAGCTCAATATGTATCAAAACCTCACGTCATATGTAGTAATGCTCCTAGATGCGGTTTCAAAGTTGACTTACAGAAGGTCGAGACGCAGAATTCCTCGCACTTTTCAATTCTATCTGTGAGTTTCTTTCAAGCAAGCCCATGTTTTCGTTCAGCGTTCCGAAGGCGCACCATCTCTCATGCTCTATTTCAGCAAAACTGACGGCGGTCTTCCTCTTTATCTCTGGGATTCGAACAGGCGAACGTTGTACATTCTGAGCTTTGCGTGCGTAACAAAAGCACACCCAGCTCAGCTGCTTCCCACAATGAGTCTCAAGGGGCACAAAGTAGCAGTTCGAAAACCCATCGAAATGCAACTGGTCACAAGAAAGACATATCCAGATCTTGCAGGTCCATCAAACGTTCCAAATCACCTTTCCAAGTTGGCAAACGATTCAATCTCTCTGATAAAGCACTTAAAGAAGCTTTTTTCGAATGGCATAATCACTTGTATCCCGATAAGAAGGTCTTCTATCGTCCTTACAAGAGGGCTAATGGCCTAAACCCATACTTCATTTGCAAATCCAAGCGCAAACATGTCTGTGGTTTTCGCGTCTTGTTTCATCCCCTGCTTCAAAGTAAGGGATTTCGGGTTGCTTTGGTGAGTCATAATAGCAAGGTGGACTGGATCTTGCAGCCGAATGAATTGCGAGTTGTCCCATCTGTGACTTTGCTTACCTTTTTTCTTCCTCCTCTTTCTTGCCTTTCGCCGGCGACTTTCAGTCGGATACAGAGCACTCTTCAGCTTGTATGCCTTTCGGCAAAGACGCACATCCAGAATACAAAGCCCATGTCACCGCAAGACGTAGCACTTCCACTCCCGCATATATGCCTCGCAGGAGCAGATCGGAGAGGGTTGCTCAGCGGGAACGAGAAGAGGAAGAAGGGAGGACGAATGAGGAGGAGTCGGAGGACGGGGAAGAAGAAGAAGAAAAAGACGATGATGACGACGACGATGTACCCATCCGGAACATGCTGTCGTCCGCTCTTGAAAGCGATGAAGAGTACTTTCCCGATGACGAAGAGGAGCAACATTTTCCAAGGGTAAAGTCAAAGGCCCGCGCAGCTCCGAACACAGATGCTTCAAACCCTCTCGGACGAAGAACTACTACCGCTGCAAGTGGCACTCCTTCCGATTCGGCCTTTGCTCGCACCAATCGATCAAGCCGTAGTTACCAACACGAGAAGCACGCTGCTGCCGAGCTTGAGCAAGGACATCCACAGGAGTCTCTTCGAAGTATGGGGGTCCATGAAACTATCTGTGAACGCTTTGCGTTACATGGTATTAAGAAACGTGGGCAGTTAACGGCGTTGCGTGTCGGACCGCTGGACTTCGATGGCGTTTGCGAGGTTGTCTGCACCAAAGAGCCTTTCGCTAACGGAGATACAAGCAGAATTGCTGCCCACATTGCTAAAAGACGAGTTTATCCGAACGAAGCGTAATATGTAGTGGGTTACAAGGCGTAATGACATCAAGCGGTAACGGCCCGAAACGATGTTTCAGGATCTGCTCAAGACCGACGCGCAAAAAGCCAATGAAAAATCAGTGATTAACGTGTTAGTTAGCAGCAGTAGATCTTGATGTTGTAAGACGGTGATTACTAGTATTGATGATACGCCTATCTGGGTCAAGTTTCTATGTAGAGGTGGATCTGCTCGCCACTGAATTGAATAAACATGCCGAAAGGGCTGGCTTCATCAAAAGATAGAACAGACATAGCTATTCCTTATCTACCTTCTCGGATGACTTCTTGTCCCTTTCGTACTTGTAAAATTCCTCCAGTGCATTCTTGGATTCCTGTACAGCTTTGTCATACCCTGCTTTATCCTCGATGATGGCTTGCATCTCCTCCCACACCTTCTCATCAGCGGGAGTGTCGACGATACTGATCCTCAAACAAGTCAATGCCGTCTTGATCTGAAATTTGCACAGCCCATTGGCTTCAACGTCGGACATAGCCAGGTCATCAAGAGTCTTCGCGGCGTGCAGTGTTGATACCCAAAGCTGGTCTTCAATGGCCTCTCTCTCCAAAGTATTTTGAACAACTCGACAAGCCAGATCGTCAATTTCAGACAAGATCGTTTTTAGAACTGCAGTGAGCAGTGGAGCTGCGTCGTCGCTTGCGGTGATCTTCATAACCTCTACGATGGCCTGAAAGTGCGGCTATATACTCCGCAGTAAAAATGAAGTTTTTCATCAGCTTCGCGAAGCCGGGCGCGATCCACATCCTAACATTGTACTCAGCGCACCTCAACAGGATAAGCAGGCTCCTTGTCACTGATCCAGGCAATGGAATGTGCCAAGCGCCTCATCTCACATTCGAAGTACTCCAGATTCTCTTCAACTTCTGCTTTCGTAGAGGCGGCTGGATGTGGAAGCTCATCTCCAAGCTTCGCGAAGGTGTCTCTGTTTAGTCTCGTGACAGACATCGTTTGTGCTATTAAGGCTTGTGCTAAGTGGTGAATGGTCAAGCTGGAAGACGCTGCAGAACTCCTTCGGGCATGGCTCTGCACACGTCTTGTTCGACAGGCGTCCAACGCGACGCCTCTCTTGCAGGTTGTCTTGCTTCCAGGACCAAAGAAGAGACGTCATCGCTCAAATTAGCTCTGGGGCTCACGTCTTTGTATTTCGTGAGCGGTCCGTTTACAAAGCCGTTTGCAAAGCCGTACTAAGGGTACTAGTAGTAATCGCCGTTTGCACGAGATGTGTCGCAAAAAGAGCTCCGCGCGCGCCTCTCATCTCGCCAATTTACCAGGCAAGACCTGATCAGATGTCGGCTCTTGACCCGGTAGATTGGCGAGATGAGAGGTGCGCGCGGAGCTCTTTTTGCGACACATCTCGTGCAAACGGCGATATCGCTGCGTTCGGTTGTCGTGTGCGAGGTCCCTGTTCGACGCCTCGGGATACAGTAGTAAAGGCACAAAGCATTTAGTCTCTGGCCACGTGAATAACTACTACTGCCAAACAATGCCCAATCAACAATCTGATGGGCGCATGCGCAAAGAGAGTGGTTCGCGTGTCACGGTGGCGATTCCAACGCCCACTCTCGCATTTCGGCGAAGAAGCAAGAGCAAAGCAACGCCTCTTTCTCGTCTCGCGCTGTGTAGCAAGTGAATAGACTAACTATAAAATGGACTTGCAAGATGGTCGTATCACTTGCTTCGCCATTCTTCCCCCATTCTACATTCTCGGGCACTTCCTCCATTGCCCGCTGTTGAATAACGCGTGCAACACCCAATCCTTCTGAAAGCCCATACTTTCTTCAATGGCTGAAGCAGCCATAGCAGCTGGTCAAATAGTTGTCAAAAGCCTCAGCAGCGCGTTCGAAGATAAATTACTTGAGAACCATGCCAACCGAGAGTTGAATCATGCCTTTGCTCAAGTAAGTACTTGAGGTAATGACATTATGGAGTCTACTCACCGTTCATCGTCCACAGGTAGACAGAAGCATATACTTACTCAATGCCAGCTCAGATTGGCTCAAACAAAGTCCACGATCTCCAAGTTTCCAGAAGGTCTTAGCGGGCCTGGTAGTTCCCTGAACAGAGAGTTGGACAGTTTCGAGAAAAGAATAACAGCGCTTGTACAGGCATTAAGAGGAGCCGAGGACGATGCCCGTGAGTTGAAAGAAGCAAAGCCTGTCTCGTCCTCGCTGCGAAGTAGATTACCAACCATGCGGTGTCCTTACAGCACGACGAGAGAAGATTCTCAGCGCATTCAAAGGCGCTGCTGACCACGTTGGACATGCGCTCACCAACACAGTTGGCATCGACGTGGACGAAGTCAGAGGCTATGCTGAGGACATCCACAACAACAACGTTGAGTTGCACGACTTCATAACGGGACATCCGTAGAGACCCCTTCGTGTAGTTAACGTCGATAAGGCATCGATATAGCCAGCTGAGAACGTATGCAAGCAGATCTTGATGACAGTATTCGACCCTTGACCTGACAGCTCTTGCACAAGACATGTTTCATGTTGTCAAAGGTCATATCGAAGCGCCGATTGTCGTACTTGAAAGTGGTCCGTTGTGTTCAAAAGAAGTCATATAGAGTTGAGCCAAACACCCGCAAGCGTGGCATCTTTAGAGTGGACCGCCTAGTGTCATGAGGCGAACAACGACTTCTGCCTAGCATTGCAGCGTTCCTTAGAATGGGTGATCAGGTCTTCATAAGTGTGCCCAATTATGGCTTTCGAGTCATGCTGACATGATAGTGAACGGAATTTATGCGCCACCATATTGTGCGAGTGATGGCTGAATGGAGAGGATAGACAGCTTCTGTCGCTTCCAACCTTGCTTGCGAGTTCGAATCTTGCGCCTTAAGTCGACTACACACGGTCATGGGAGCTTATATCTTGTCCGCCGAAGAGATACATCGAAGGGCCCTGGAGCGCCTTGCGAGTGAGTCAAGCCGACTCGACCGTTTGTCTCAGGTAGATGATGACTCACAATTTGGCTTTCAGACGAACAGAATAAGAAGCTTGATGAGCTTATTCACCTTTTCAAGCAGGATGGACCGCCTGTGGATCCACGAGTGACTCGTTGGCGGCGTGACGAAAGAGGTGAAGACATCGCGCCGAACGCGAACGCCATAGAATCTGAAGCTTCTTCGAATTCTGATTCGCCTCGTCGGAAACGTTGTAGGCATGTAGAGGTGGTGATACCTAGACGGAAACCGAACCTCGCAGGCCGGTGGTTGCGAACTAGCATTGGAGCGGGGACGCGGGAGTCCAGAGTGGCAAACCCAAATGAGATTGTCACACCGAAGGAACAAGCTGGTGCCAACACAGATGGGCCAAGAAAACAGGTCGATCCGGGATCTGAGGTAGCAGCAAGCAATGGTGCGCAATTCGAATCGCTGTCCAAAGCAGAGTGGAGTGAGCATTTCAAGTCTTTCCACGTCTGTGGAACCAGTAACTCACGTTTTGTCAACAGGAGTCTACAAGGATCGAATCACCCAGTGTGCCCGTTGCTGTAAGAAAAGAAAGATCTGCAAGTTCGGAAGGACGTCAAAGGGCACGATTCACCTGAGCTGCGTCGAGTGTGTTCAGTCAAAAGTAAAATGTCAGTATGAAGGGAGAGGGAAGGATACGCCTGCTAGATCCAAAAGCAAATAACTTTAGTGCCTTGTTGTTAGACTCGAGTTCCCCATGAGCCATCCCGAACGAATGCTTAGCAACCTGAATGGGTAGAGTTTTCCGACTTGTACTGCATTGCACAACAGTGTATTCTCCCGATCCCCTCAAGCGGTTCCAACAATGTACAGGAGGCTTGCAGCACCATGGTCCTCCTCTTCTAGGTTATTAAGCGATTACTGCTGTCTCTTCTCCTTTTTGCGCTTCTTCTTGACTGAGCCATCTTCACCACGATCTCCGCTACCATTCTTGAGTGTCTTCTTGTTGATGATCCTCAGAAGGTCACGCTTGGCTGATCCATCAGGGAAAGTAGCCATATCGAAGTAGCTAGGTGCAAAGTCAAGGAGCCACTCCGCTCTGACTTCCGTACATGTTCGAATATAGTTGCGTGTGGTGAGGACGAATTCGTGATAGATGACCCATTCAGGGTTTGTATCAAGTCCACATGAAGGATGTAATGAGACGACTTGATTATCCTTGATTGTGAGGTATGAGTTCTTTTCGCCTTCTCTGTGAGCGACTTGCATGAAGAAGGAGGCTGCGATGACTTGGCGTATTTGGGTGTAGTACTTCTTGTCGTCAAAGGAGGTAGAGACTAGATCAAGATCGAAGCGTTCCATCGTTCTCTTTAATTGCGCTCGCACGTTGTCGGCTTGTTGTAACGCCCGGAAGCTGAGGTAGTTCTTCCAGCACCAGTTGGAGTCGGGATCTGGCGAAGGTCAATGTTAGCCGGATTCTCCGCTATGTGTTGAAGAAACTCAGACTTACTTGTCTTGTATGCATGATAGACGTTCAGCAGCGTCAAGTGGTCTCCGTCAGGATGCGTGAATTGAGCCTTTGCTTCATCTGCTTCCTTCCTTTGACTGTTGGGTCTGATGAATGGATTCGGCACACTCAACATTGCCGCAATACTGAGGATTTCGTTGCTGCACTTGAACTCTGGTGAGCAGATGAGCATCTTTGAAAGTTGTGGTTCGAGCGGGAACTCGGCCATGATCTCGCCTAGTGGTGTGAGGTCTAAGAGTAAAAGTGATGTCGTCAGTTATTGCTTTATACGAGGAAGCAAGATCAGGGGCTACTCACTTCCATCATCGTCGAAGGCCTTCAGGTAATTCAGCAGTTCCAAAGCTCTCATAACCGTCTCTGGCGCAGGAGGATCCATATAGTCGAAGTGAACCAAATCATCGATACCCAATTTCTTGAGCTCCAGAACGACTGAAGCCAAATTGCTCCTCAGAATCTCCGGGTAAGTCTGTTCCTCCAATTCCTTGACGAAATCTGATTCGGTATACAGTCGATAAGCTTTACCAGGTTTCGTACGACCTGCACGACCTGCTCTTTGCTGAGCTGAAGCTTTTGAAATAGGAGAGACAAGAAGTGATTCGACTCGGATACGGGGATTGTAGATCTTCTGTTTTGAGAAACCAGGATCGACGACGTAGACGATACCATCGATTGTGAGAGATGTTTCTGCGATGTTTGTGGAAATGACAACCTTGCGACCTGGTGGTCCACCAGGATATGCTGCAGGCGGAGCTGGGTCGAAAATGCGTTGTTGTTGCTGAGGTGGTAAACTGGAGTACAGCGGCACGGCTTTCAGTGGACCAACCAGGTTCGAAGACATCTGAAGGTTGTCGGCTTCCGCTGTGATCTTCTTGCATGCATCTTCAATCTCTTCTTCTCCTGTCAGGAAGACTAGAATATCTCCCTCGGCTTCGACTTGATGGATCATGAGCACTGTTCGGATAGCAGCTTCTAGATAATCTGGTTCTGGCTCGGGCGTGTAGAAGATCTCGACTTCGAACGTTCTTCCCGGGACCTTGAGTAATGGTGCAACAGCGCCTGTCTCACTATCTCCGAAGTATCGCTGGAACTTTTCTGCATCTAAAGTAGCACTCATGACGATGATCTTGAGGTCCGGCCGACGCCTTGCAACTTCTTTCAGCAGACCCATGAGAATATCGGTGGCAAGCGTACGTTCGTGTGCTTCATCGAGAATGACAGTCGAGTATCTTGACAGTTCATGGTCGTTCATTGCTTCTCTTAACAGCATACCATCTGTCATGTACTTGAGGAAGGTTTTGGGCGTTGTGGCGTCTTCGAATCGAATGGAGTAACCGACTTCCTCGCCGAGTTCGACGTCCATCTCATCTGCTACACGCTTTGCGACTGACATTGCTGCTACTCGACGGGGTTGCGTGCAGGCGACTTGCTTCTTGCGTAGGTGTGGGAGGTCGGAATACACTGCATATTGTGGTATTCTGTGGCGGGGGTAAGACAAGAGTCATAGGGTTCAGCATTCGAGTTGATGACATGACGGCTGCCATCTGCTGATTGCATGGTACGTTCACTCACTGCGTCGTCTTGCCTGATCCTGTCTCACCGACCATGACTGTGATCTGGTTCTTGCTGAAGATTTGGAAGAACTCGTCTACAGACAGGCAACGAGACACATTAGCATGGAAGCAGGCAGGAATGGTGAGCGTTAGGCTTACCCATCTGTTGGAAGACTGGAAGATCCTTTCTCTTCTTCATGATATCCTTGTATCGCTGCGAGTATGGCTTTCCATTGAATGGGTTGATGTCGCTTTCCTGCGGTCCATGGTCGATGTATCAGCAATGTCGATACGGCCGTGACAGAGACACTCACCATTGCTTTCAGAGTCTGAGCTCCATTGACCTGTCTAGGCACGAAGCCATCTAGAGCATTGCCTTTGCTCGATCCTCCGTTCATACCGTTGCCCATCCGTCCACTGCCTGAAGATGAGCCTGGCTTGTCGTTCCAGTGAGCGAGGTAGGGATTTGACTCTGCCATCTTGATAAGAAGAGTACTGTCACAAGCCTCTGCTGACTATGTCCTCCTGGCTTGCTGCTTCTCTGCTCGAAGCTTTTCACACGTGTTGAAGCTGGATCAAGCGGCAAAATTTCAAAGTCACGTTCAGGCTTGACCATCGGCCAACTGCATGGAAATCCTCGCCAGCCGTTTAAGTAGTTTATAAACAGCATGAGCAATGAAATGCTTAGATCTGAGATACTCGACATGGTCAGCAAGCGTGATTTCCCAAAGACCTGCTGTCCATCAGAAGTGGCAAGGGCTTTAACAGCTGAAGAGCTCAAGCAGCTGGATTGTAAAGATTGGAGAGCCGCAATGGAGCCTATCAGACAAGAAGCGTATCTATTGTATGCTGAGAAGGTCATCCATGTCACTCAAAAGGGCGAAGAAGTCGGAGTGGACAAGCTTGCCGAGATCAAAGGTCCAATACGACTCCGAAAGCCATGCTGAAGTTAACAAGAGAGACCATTTTCATCCATTACGTACGAGCTACATCACTCCAGTATACCAACAGCGTATACAAAGTACGGACTATCACGGAACACTATTCTCCTACATACTACAACCTGAACATTGTTGCAATTGAGAGCTCACACAGTCTCCTTCGAGTCCACTTTATCTTCAACACTGGAAACAGGTCGGACTGCACCCATCTTGCCAATCTCTTCGACTTGGTCAAGCTCGTCAAGAGGGTTCTCATCATAATATCTAGCAAGCTCTTCATATCCATGCTGCTTGTCGTCGCCTGGCAAAGGCCAGATGAGGCACAGTACCCAGTAGACGAGTCCACCGACGACCAGGGAAAGAGCCCATCCAAGAGCATACATTCTTGAAGCAGCAACGCTCACGTCGGTAGTACCGAAGGATCCAATGAAGCCTGTTTCGAGCGACTTTGATCAGCTCAGTGCCAAGGAAGCCTGCATGGGAAGTGAGCTCACCTGGTAGTGGGACAGTGAAGCCAGCAATGAAAGCAGCTGTCGCTCTCCAGTTGACACCATAAGTGTACCAGTACTTCGCGTCGCGTGATTCCGAGTAGAGATCCCGAATGTCGATATTGCCCCGTCGAAGGATAAAGTCTATTCGGGTCGATGGTTGGATCAGCTACCTTCGAGACCTTATGACCAAGATTAGCACTCACAGTCAACAAGCATGATAGCAACAATATTGCCTTGGAAGATGGCGTAGCCTCTATACAGACAGACGACTGGTCAGCAAGAGGAACAAAGCTTCGCATAATCTCCGAGACGTACCCAAGGAAGTTTAAGAATGTTGGAGCAGATGTGAGGATATGCCAAGGAGTAATGGCGAACGACAGAATGAGGCAAAGAACCTGCGCAAGTGATGTCAGTCAGGAAAAGCAAGCTAGAAGGAAAATGTGTTTACCTGACCGCGAATGATGTTGATATACTTTGGGCAGAGAGATGTGACATCGGCACCGAATGGCAAAAAGTTGCAGGCGAGGGAAGTTCCGAGACTGTTGAAAGTAGGGCACGACGTCAGCTCGGTTTTTCGGATGTCCTCGAATAGCCGCCCTACTCTACTCACGTTGCAAAGCCGAATGAAACGCCAACGAAGAAGCATCCTGCTCTTGCTGCTGAGTTATAGTTTTGATCCAGGATTCCATTGAGAAGAGCATATGGATTCCAATACGCGACTCCCCACATATTTTGAACAGCAGCGGTGACGATGATTCCGAAGCTGGCGCAGAGAGTCTGCGCGATGGGGAGCGAGATAAGCTGTCCCCACATCTGACCATTGGGACTCTTGCTGTAACGTGCGATGTCGGGAGCAGTGATGAGAAGAGCCGAGTTTGAGCCCATGACTGAAAAGATTGAGTCAGGATTAAGCTACATATTCAAGTTCTGAATCGCTGAGGAGTTGTAAGCTTACTGGCATTGAACTGTGACATGACTAAGAAAGCAAAGACAGTCGTCGACTCTGGACGGACTCCAGTCTCTACTGAGCTCGTAGAAACACCACCATTGTTCTTTGTTGCCCAAATGACGAGACCGAGTCCAGCAATGGGCATGATTACGGACTTGACAGCGAAGACTGTATCGAAAACGACATCGCGTAAGCCAAAAGCTGACTTGAAGCACGAAATGACAACTTACCAGGAGCAATCTTGCTTGTATGAATCCATAAGAAAGGCATAGTCACCAAGAACGCCAGGAAGAATCCGACCATCTTCAATCGAAAACGAGTCAGCATTGCTTTTGTCTAAAAGTCACAACGGCTTACTTCTTGAGTTGTGATGCCCTGAGATACGGGAATGCCATTGGGAATCTTGGACCAGCCGCTGAAAATGCAGCGGAGTACAATTGAGATGAACTGGCCGGTGAAGTAGAGCTGACTACAATCACGGATCAGAAGTGATGCATACAGTCTTCTCAGTAATCAGCGGCAGCGAGTAAGTCTGTTGTGCGCTCACACTCCACCCTGAACAAAAGAGTGAGTCATCAGCTTACATTACTTTCAACTCATTTAGAGGTCGACTTACCCAGATGATGCCAAGAATACTACGAAGCACAATGTAGAAGTAGGAGCCGTATGTGCCGAAGGCCACTCTCGCCAGTGCTGGAAAGCCTAAGTGATACTTCGCAGCAGCGCGACTGTTGAGCACGATGACCACGGCCGAGAGCAGATTCGCAAAGAGAACTATCAAGATAGCGTCTCTGATATTCATCTGTGATTCCAGAACACATCAGCTACTACTGAGATCTGCAGTAACGTCTTGACGTACGCCAGTTGCAACCAAAGAGGCCCCTATTGAACCGCGGTATTAGCTTTCGTCCTCCTCTGTCGGAGTGGGCGGAATCTCGGTCGACTTACCGATACTCCAAGTCGATACATTCCAACTTTCAGCCCACCAAAAGGAGAAGTAGGACAAGACCGACCAACGACGTCTTTCAGGACCCGAAGGCTTCAAATCTTCATTGAGAAGTCTTGAACTGTCTGCAAGCGTGATAGCTTCGTGAAAGTTGCGAGGGGAGGAAAAGGCGAACTTGACCTTTCCCATTCGAGACAGCTCAGCAGGAGGAGGCATGATAGAAGATAAGGCTTGAGGGCGACTTCGATTCGCTTGGATGTGCTGAACAAGGTGATAAAGGAGAGGAAAGAAGGTCTGTCAAGCGGATCGTCGACGTTGTGCTGTTTTTGGTCGCCTTGTCCGTATGTCACAGGATACAGAGATACCTTATCGTGGCACATCCAGATCGGATGCTTCGTTGTGGGTGCATCGGAGTGCGGCTCGTTCCTTCTCAATCTTGCATAGCCGCTCGAGCCTGTTGCTCTTGAAGTCTGGGTCAGTTGGGAAGGATCCCTTCTTCGGCCGTGCTGTCTTTCTTTCCCTTGTGACTATCGGCAATGGCCGTCAGGCAAGATCCTTGCCGTCTCCTCTTTAAGAGTTCCCAAAATTCGCGGCACCCGATAAAGCATTGCCGGCTAGAAATCCGCAATGGGATAGCCACACTTGCGCCACACAAGAAAGAGTCGGAAGGAGAGCATGCTGTTGCGTTCCGTTGAGGGAGGTGCAAAGAGAAGCGGAGACTGCAGATAAATATCCGACTTGCATAGCGACTTCATCGCAAACCGTGCTCCTGTTGCTGTCGCCTCCACTCAAGCGTCTAAACCAGTGAACTGAACCCAATCGACAATGGCTATCGACCCTACTCCAACACCTCCTTATCCTCTGCACGAATCGGTAGTAGACAAGCTCGACCCCGAGTATGTCGCTTTCTATAACAAACACATCATCAATCAGCAACAAGTCCACTATCAACCAGTAGCGGCTTCCAGGACAAGCGGTAAGTCTTGTCAAGTAAAGAATGAACAGGAACATTGGCTGAAGCAGTTCATGCAACTTACAGGTGTACTCATTCCTGGTGCTGGCGAGCCTTCGAAGATAGGAGCTACCAAGGACTATGTCATTCCTCGCAAGCATTCTCAAGGACCGGATGTAGCTGTGAGAACATTCACACCTGCTTCTCCAGCACCGGAGTCAGGCTATCCACTGCTTATCTGGCTTCATGGTAAGCTTGCATGGTCTGCTAGAAAGGAATTACTCGCTAACCAGACTTTCTTGCTGTACAGGTGGAGGATGGGTTCTTGGAAACATCAACACCGAGAACGTCGTATGCACACGATTCTGTGATTTCAGCAAGTGCGTTGTTGTCACAGTCGACTACCGGTAAGTTTCTTTATAGCATATTGTTCATGAATTCGAAGCTGAGATTGGTTGAGAAAACCTAAGTCTCGCGCCTGAGGATGTCTGGCCTGCCGCTGTGCACGATACATGGGAAGCTCTTGTCTGGCTCAAGGCTGAAGGTGCCCAGCTATTGAACTGCGATTTGTCCAAGGTTGCGATTGCTGGATCTTCAGCTGGCGGAAATCTCGCTGCTATCATGACAAACAAGGCTTTGGAATCACCAGACTTGGTACCACGCTTCATGTTCCAGTTGTTAGTTGTTCCTGTGACAGACAACACAGCCGACGTCAGCAACAATGTCTCGTACAAGGAGAACGAGAACACAGCAGCCTTGCCGGCGATCAAGATGCTCTGGTATAGAAATCATTACCTTCCAAATACCTCTGACTGGAGCAATCCAGAAGCTTCTCCACTCTACTATCCCGAGGGAAACTTCTCCAAGCTTCCGCCTGCATACATTGCTGTTGCCGAACTCGATGTTCTAAGAAGTGAAGGCGAAGCCTATGCGGACAAGCTACGAAATGCCGGTGTACCTGTCCAACTCAAGGTGTAAGCTTCATATATAGCACATTATGCTTGCTGCGGTAACTGAATTGACTTGCCCTGCAGATATAAAGGCATGCCCCATCCTTTCCTCGCTATGGACGGTGTTCTCGCGACAGGCAAGAAGCTTATCGTAGATTTGACGACAGCTTTGAGTAACGCATTTGCGCAGTCCAGTTGAGCGTGTGAAGATCTTTGTGATATTCTGCTAAATTAGGCAATAGAAGTCGACTTTCAGTGCTGTGTAGAGAGGAACAGGAAGACATGAAAGCCTTGATGGACTCCTTACGCCATGAACATTATGGCGTAAGGAGTCCATCAAGGCTTTCATCTTCCTAGGCAGCTTGAATAAACACCTTTCTCAAAAGCTAGCTTGACGGTCATTCGAGACCTCCTGCTGTCATTGTGTGCTAGTTGCTTCTTGTTCCGTCACGTGCCTGCTTGCCGGCGGAATGTATTCTATCGGTGCCAGCCGAAGCTTGCTTGTTTCAGTAACGATGCTGTGAACATATGAGAAATAGTATTGGCCTCGCAAGAAGATCCGACACTTCATCAGTCAGTGGTCATCGGCCTGTGGGAAGGAGGGAGCGCCTTCGAAAGACAATCTAGTGTTGCAGTCGGCAACAGGCGGAGGAGATAAGACTTCCACGACCGAAAGATCATGCAATAGCATGTCATGAACGGGTCAGAGAGTGCGGATGCTGTAACGAAACCGAAGCGTGCTGCTGTTGCATGCACAAGATGCAGGTGAGTAAAGTACAGCACCCTGACAGCCGTGAAAGCAATGAGCGCTCACCAACAATAACATCTCTAGACGATACCGCACAAAGTGTATTGCAGCTCCACCCTACTCAGATCCTTGTCAGAACTGCGTCAAGAGTAATGTAGCAGATCAATGGTGAGTCGTCACACTTTCGAATTCAATCTTCAAGCGATTCCGTCCACATCGAACACACACATTGTTCATCGGAAGTAGCCAAACTCCTCTATGAAACGCAATGCTATGATAACGTAGTCAGCCAGGTTCTGCAGTAGCAAGGTACTGACTGACATTCACTCACCTTTCTCGTTCAGCTACTTCCCTGCTCGCGGAGAAATTGATGCTGAACGGTCGCACCGGCGAAAGCAAGCAAAGCAAGCGCAGGCTGCACAACAAGCCTCAGACACTATAGACAGGCAGGGAAGCTCACAGAGAAGTCAAAGTGTGAATACGACCAGGGACTCATCGGATACCCAGAAAGAAGCAACATCTACTCAACCTGTCCTCCCACTGGCCGTTTCCTCTGATCAGCACGGAGAGCTGCCGGAAGCCCTCGAAATCATTGAAGCTATTGAAAGCTTTTCAAAGTGTTATTTCCAGTGCGTTCGCTCTTTTGTACCTATATATACGGTTTTGAACAGCCTGAACTGACCTTATCGTTGGATTTTACACCTTTCAGGATCAGCTTCCTTCCGCAGGCGTTTCTGCTAGAAAACATCAAGGAACGGCCACACTGTATATCACGCTTCTTGCTCTTATCAATCCTCACCGTCGCCGCACCCTGGACTCCAACCTTTGTGAAGAAGTATGGTGGTTCGCGGGAAGCGGGCGAGTTCTTCTATTCTCAAGCCAAGCTCATGCTAGGCACGGAAATGCTTAAACCAACACTACAAGCCTGTCAAAGCTGTAAGTCTCTTTCCTGGCTTCTTGCGTGTTACTCTCGAGCTGATCTAGAGCTGTGCTATAGTCTTTCTGCTTTCAATCTATCAATGGGGAAGAGGTGAATCGGAAGAGTCGTCTGTGAGCAGCATCATAGCTTGCGAGGCATATGTGCATGGCTGATGCCTTTCCGTACAGATGCTGGTCGCCGTGTCCGTTCGGAGTAAGTCCCATGGCTTTTTGTTCAGTCTCCAGTCCTTTCCTTGTCTCTGAATGCAGGATTACATGCTGATCAACGCTTCATGAATCCGCAGTGTTGGGATTACTTGGCCTTCATCGTGAAAGCAGCTATGTTTTAGGTGCGGACGCAACGTCGGAAGAAGTAACGATGTCGGAAGTCGCTAGGTGCGTACCGTCGTCACGTAAGTTTCAAACGAGCTGACATCTTTCCTTTTAGGCGAACTATGTGGGCTATCATCACGCATGCTCATCTCGCTAGTGGTCTCAATCGTCTCGCTTCCATACGACTGGACGAGATCGATACTTTGTTGTGAGTCAATGCTCTGCAGTCATCTACGGAATATCTGGAGGAGATCTGAGACGGAGCTCAGTGACGGTTCGTAGCTGTGAGGCCTGCGAACCGATACTGAGCTCGTCTCAGATCTCCTTCATGTGTATAATCTCTCAAGCAATGTTCGCTCACTCCTTGTTTATCGAAACTTACTTCCTCTCGATACAGGCCTGGAGACGAAAGCGATTTCAGCTTTGGCGTGCCTAGTCTCCACAGAGTCAGTTTACAAGGAACAATCCCACATCTTCAAAATCCTGCAAGTGCGACAAATGGTCCGCGCTCTCTTTTTGCGTCAATGGTTCAATCTCACGCTTTCTGGGCCAAAGTCGCTCAATGGGCATGCTATGGTGTTCAAGATAAGCCTTGGTTACCTCAAAGTGATTTTCATCGTCTGGAAAGCGAGCTTGAAGAGTGGTACAATGGATTGCCGCCGAGACAGCGTTGGTCGAAGCAGAATTTGCGCGGTATGCTCGCTGAAGGGAAAGACATTGTGAGCACTCCAGTTTTGATTCTTCTGGAAAGCTGGAGCTAATGCTATCCGTTTCTTTCAAAGCCATTCCTGTCTCATATATGTTGCTATAAGCTATCCGGCGTAGTACTCAGAAGAAAATACTTGGCTTCTATGGCAGCAGCTCTCGAGCCAGATGGTACTGTAGACGAGGCTATTCTGGCGCCTGAAGGATTTTGGCAAGAGCTAGCCAAGGATATGGTTCAAAAGTCATTTGACCTTATTATTACAATCGATGATTTCTTCAAGCTACGCGCATCGAAACTCGGATTCGCTGCTATTCTGTGAGTTCAGTTGAACAGGAGCAAGGGAAGATCAAGCTAACCATCTGCTTGTAGTATTTTCGGCTTATACATTGCTGGAAGCGTGAGCTTGTATCTGCAAAGGTGGCCAACTCGTAAGCTGCATGCACATCGAGACCGAAGCGATAATTGGCTAATTCGGATGCTACATAGTCTGTCCAGAAGAAGCTCCAAACGCGTCGCGGCATCTCGAGCTGGCTATCGAAACACTAGCTCGTATAGGCGAAAGCTGGCCGATGAGCGAAGCCTGGCACGATTCTCTCAAGAACTCAGCTCGCAATGTAGCATACAATGGATGGGGCGCCCTCAAAGCAGCTGCAGCTGCCGAACGTAGCGCAGACGAATCACTTGGTATCTTTCGGCATACCAATACGACGAACCCTGGTCCGGTTACTTCACCCAGCTTTTCGAGCAGAGCATACGGTCCTCAGTCGAATCCTTCCGCAACGTCTATCTCGCCAGAAGCATTACAGCTACAATCTCCAACTCGTGCTTCTGCTCAAATGTCGGATACACGAACCTTTCATCAGCCTCAGCAGAGTCAAAATCCGGCTCAGCCATTTCCTTACCAATATCAGCAGCCTATCGCATCAACTAGCTCTCAAGGCATCGGTACAGCAAATAGCAACCAGCTCCTTAACAGTAACACGTATGCTGCGCCTTCCAATCAGCCATTCTCAGCGCACAACAACATGTTGCAATACGGGAATCAGCAACCTATACATGCTCAAGATGGTATTCATGACATGAGCCATGCTTTCATCAATCCAGATATGCCTCCAATCTTCCCTCTTACGAATGAAGGAGTACCTTACGATGCCTTTGAAGATGATCTGGTCGCCTTCTTCAGAGGTGACGTTCCTTCATATTTGGATTCTTTCAATTTTTCAGGCAATAGTGGCAGCACGTCTTACTAGAAGTTCAGTAAGTCAGGATCAGCGAGCAATTGAGCAGTAGCAAGTGAGCAAGTATTATGTAGCATTCTTTTGAACTGCTGATTGTAGTATTAACTTTACTTCAAGCACCTCCCAATTCGACCAAACTTCACAACGATTGACTTGCTACTGATTTACTTATTGAATAATCGCCCTCATCTAGCCCGCAAACTCGTATTTGGGCATTCCCTGGACGCCTCCTTCAACCTTATATCGATAAAGGTGACCTCCAAGATCTCCTGGAAGAGCTTTACCAGTTCTATCTGAAGCCGAAGCGATATAAAGCCAGTCATTGTTTGGTCCACCCCAAGTTGTGCAGGCCATGTTTCGAGCTGGGAACTTGATAACCTTGAGCAACTCTCCATTTGGAGAGTACTTGGTAACGGACCAGGTGCCCCACATTGCTATCCAAATGTTGCCATCAGTGCTGAAAGAAGACTTTCGTCAGGAAGTTGTTCTCTTCGTTAAATAAGCGGTATTTTCAGCTTACTCGGTAACCATACCATCTGGCTCGCCGTAGTTGTCACCGGTTCGATCAATGAAGATGCGCTTGTTGGTGATGTTGCCAGACTCGACATCGAAGTCATAAGCGTATACGAGTCCGATTGTAGAGTCATTGAGGTAGACTGAAGTAATGAAATCATCAGTTCCATCATCACTCAAATCACAAGAAGTGACTTGCCAACTCACATGTCTTCTGATCTGGCGAGAAGCACAGACCATTGCCGCAGTATAGACCATCCTCCATTTGATGCAGGCTTCCATCAGGGTCATATCGCCACAATCTTCCTTTTCCCTTTTCAGTAGTATTCAAGATCATAGTCGATCCATGAGCTTTAGCGAGACCTTTCCGGTCGATTTCAGCAAGCCAGAATCGACCTTTGACATCGACGATACCGTCGTTGAAGCGTAGAACGTCGCGTTGATCGTCAGGAATGATTTTCTTGACATATTCTAGCTTGCCAGTCTCTTCGTCAATGAAACAGACGCCTTGATGAGCAGCGGCGATATCTGATGGGCCAAGAGCAAGACAGTGTCAATGGTCTTTCATGTTTACTTGCATCTTTATGAAATCTTGGGCTTACAAGAACCAGGCTTGTTCTTTCGGAAGAACTGCACGGTAACGGAATCTTCCAATATGTGAACTTTGTGATCTACGACATCGCCAGTGACAGGGTCTAGCTTCAGTATCCACAATTCACATGGCTCTTTGATGCAATCCACTAGATGAAGAGTGTTGTCCGACTTCCTGAAGATTGGAGCTTCTCCTAGAACCATAGGACCGGAAGGGAATCTGAAGATAGGGTCGCCACCTTCGACAGTTTCCACTTCTTTGTGACCATTGGTCGTGGCAGTAGTTGTTGTGGTTGTAGACATGCTTTGATGTATGACTCTACTTCAATGTTGTTGCCGGTGAAGATGTGAGAAGGTAGGTCGTTGAGGCAAGGTTCCTGCAAAGAAAGTCACGCAGCGCACAAAGCGGGTGAAGCATCCTCGAAACGGAAGCTATGCCTGCCGGCAGTATCAGATCCAGCGATTAGGCTGCAAGGCACGGTACTTTGAATCACGCGGCCGCTAGGAAGTGGTTATCTTCCTCGAACCCGGTGGCAAATCCTCTGCCCAGGATCTGGCACTTGCCCAAACCTGCAGCCGAACCGAAGCGGCTCTTCTCCGATCTTCTGCGGGGCCGGCGGGCTAAAGCGTGCGCACACTTGCGAATTGCAAGCAATTAATATCACAGGAAGCGTGCAATGTGAATGACCACATGGAGCTCTACGATATGATATCAATCAAGCCGCTTCCAGCCGTTCGTTAGCCTATCATCTGCCTCATCTACCGGGCTCCTCCAGGTGGTTCGGTTGCCGAAGCTGTAGCACAGTAATGAATCAAAAGGCATCGGAAAAGCAAGGTTGAAGCGAATTCCAGAAGAAAAGTTCAGAGATATATTGATTGCGAATTTCAGACATTGTTCTGCTTAGGACTACCAAAATTGAATCGGAGCTTCAACTATCTTCCTTTCTCACTGAATTCACGAGTGTCTAACAAAATGTCTGGCAAAACTCCAGTTCTTACAGAAAAGGGTAAGCAAGCCGTGGGAGCACATTGAACCGAAAAGAAGCTTACCTTCCCTCTACAGCTCCTAAGCCACTTCCTGGCATCTACAGCCAAGCTATCAAAGCTGGCGGCATGGTGTACTGCAGTGGAGCCGTCCCAATGGATCCGGTAACGATGAAATTGATTGATGGAGATGTTCAAGCCCACACTGTAAGTCTAAAGCTTGTGAGAACATGACTGCATAATCTGACACCTAGATCTCAGCACCAATGTATAAAGAATCTCGGAGCTATTCTCGAAGCTGCTGGCTCAAGCTTAGACAAGGTCGTCAAAGTGAACGTCTTCCTGTCTTCGATGGACGATTTCGCGAAGGTAAGCATAAGGCGAAATAGAAGCACCTCGACCAGTCGTAGACCTGACTACCATCGGTGGAAGCATTCACCGATGGCAGTCAGGTCTACGACTGGTCGCAGGGTACTGTTACTTTTGGCCGCATGCGTGAAATTGTGACCAATCTCGCAGATATGAGGTCCAGCCGTATTTCAGATTTAATGATTCTCATCATGACTCTCTTGCAGATGAACGAGATTTACACTCAGTACTGGGGGAACATAAAGCCATGCAGGACTTGTGTCGCTGTCAAGACGCTGCCTCTGAACACCGACGTCGAAATCGAATGCATTGCCTTGCAGTAAGTAGATTCGAGGAAAGTCGTAGTTTGTTTCAGCAGCTTGATAATCCCTTACTTTGTCAAAGCAATGCAAAATAGATTCTCTACTGTCCTTTCGCGTGAAGCTCTTTTGCAAGAATCTCGCTTTGCCACCGTTCTTGATTTGATGTCGCTTGATCGATGTGATATAGCAGCAGCCGTCTTTCTTCTCATGACAAGTAGTCCTTGTTATCTTCTCACAAGCTGTCTGTACGTGCGCTCTCATCCATAACACTTCGAGAATGCCTTCACGTTAGTAACGTTGTAAGTAGGCAGAACGCACTGTTTTGATTGAATTGCTGAAAGAAAGTCCAAAATCGTGAAGAAAGCAGGTCGATCCCGAATTTATGATACACTGCGAAGAATCCGAACGTTCAGTCTCCTTGCTGTCTTTGTCTCCTCTTCTTCTTATTTCTATTTCTATCCCTATTTCTTCTCTTTTTCTTCTTCTTCTTATTTCTCCTCCTCTTCCTCTTCCTTGACTTTTTCTTCTTCTTCCTTCTCTTCTTCTTCTTCCTCTTCCTCTTCCTCTTCCTCTTGCTCTTCCTTCTTTCCTTCTTCTAGCTCCTCATCCACTTCACGAGCAGCTCGTGCTTCCCTTGCCTGCGCTCGCTTCCACGCCTTCTCCAATCTGCGTGTCTTCAGAGCCTTTCGCTTGCGGTTGCGGCGGATGTACGTGCCTGCTTCCTTGTGCTGCTCGCGGGCGAGGCGCTTCTTCTGGTTGTTTCTCAAGGGAGGAGCCTCTGGAGAAGCGTCTTCATCTTCATCTTCTACCTTTACTGCTGGTGCAGGGACTGGTGCAGCTGAAGGCGATGCAGCTCCTCCTGCTGTTAGACTGGAGAGAGTGTCTACTCCTCGAGAAGCTGTAGGTGAACAATGTCAACTAACTTTTCGACTGAGTTCGATAGTACTGCACATACATGCTTGCTCAGAGGCTTGAGTACGCTGACCTGTAGCATCCTGCATGATGATAGTAGTAGGAGGCGGTAGAAGTTGACTTGCTTGATACTGCTGCAGCACGGATGAAGCAGGGCGTAGAAACAGAGGTGAATAGTAAGCTCATACACTTATGTCGCTCCTGCCGATGTACGCACCTACGTCAGCTCGATGAGATGTTAAGAAGTTGGATGATTCGAGTGTTGCGAGTTACAAAATATGGCTTCCAAAGTTAAGGTCGACTATGACGCATCACGTGACTACTGCTATGAATTTAAGATACGCGAAAGCAGAGCGTACAGTAGCACAGTGGTTACTTCAGCAATGCAGAGCTTGACAACCTTATCCCACTTGCCTCACTGGCCTGGCTGGAAGCACTCTCCATTGTCCGATCACCGCCAGCCGACCTTCATGTCCAAGCGTCAGCCTCACTCTCGCCAACTTGTTGCTGCTCCAACTCTTTCTGACATTGACTTGCATTGGCAAAGTTCGATAGTACGACCATGTTTATGGTGAGTGAACTCATGATACGTGATAGCTAGCTGGAATAGGATTGCTCACCTTGGCTATCCTGCCTTGATTCTGTTGGCGCAGGTAAAGAGGCGTGAGTTGGCATGACAGCATCGGAAGTGACAGGGCAAACAGCTGATACACTCATCATTCCTTCAGTGTACGAGAAGGTAGTAGCACCCACACCTGCCAAAGCAGAGCTAGCGAGCATAGATGGCTGCTTCTATCTCGTCAGACCGACTGTAACCGTTAAAGGAGCGAAGGAGTGCATGTGAGTTCTGGAGATGCAGAAGAGGCGTGACGTGGATCTACGAGAACCACGTAAAGCGCTGTATTGGAACATCAACATGCTGATGGTGGATCTTACAGCTTCCAAACAGCTATCGCGTCAGTCCGACGAACTTCGCAACCCTATCAATACGAGCTTGTTGTCTGCAGGAGCGCGACAGAAGAAGAAGCAGAGCTGCTCGAGGAGGAGGATGTAGACAGTGAGCGAGCACACGACGACCGTTATATCACATGTACTTGTTCAACTAATGCCATGTAATCTGCACAGACATCGACGAGTACGTGTCACTCATCGACCCACACATGGACTTCAAGATTCAGCCAGCAAGCGAAGCAGATTCAGACAAGCCTGGAGCAATGGCTCTTACATGGCTAGATCTAGCTGGTGAAGAGGAGGACTCTTTCTTGTTTGTAGCAGAGGGAGCCTCAAAGAGCGAGATTAAGAATCTGGAATTCATCATTTATCGCTGTATGTGGGAGAGGCAGCATAATGCAGATGGAAAGGATGTCAAGGACGACGAATTATTGCAATATCGGTGAGCATGACTGTCATGCTGATAAGCAGCGAAGGGCAAATGATCACTAACACACGCACACTGTTCTCTTTCAGACTCTCTTCGGCCCCTCCAACACAAACAGCACGCCCTCCTGCAGCAACTCCCAGCAAGCAAGAGACGCCAAAGAGCAAGAAGCCACTCTTCAGAGCCCCGTCACCGAGCTCATCAGACGACGAAGTAGCAGACGAACTCACGGCACATATCGCTAAGCTCAACGTCTCGTCTGACAATTCAAGGACGTCACCTCATTCGAACACGAAAGCTCTTGCCGATAGTGGCGTTTCACCCAGTGTTACACCCTCGAAAGGCAAAGGCAAAGCAAAGGAAGAAGACTCGCCCGCTCCTGTCATGTACCCTGTCATTCCAGCGAACGACGAAGAGGAACAAATTCAAATGCCAGCAGCTGCACCATCTCCTGCTCGAGTGAAGAAGGAAGAGGCCAAGCCTGAACCACCTGTAGAGGCGGCACCGACACAGGAAGAAATCACAAACGCAACATACGATCCGCCGGACGACAGAAAGCTCATGATTACTGAAGAGTGTGACTTGAATTTGTTTGACAAGGCAACAGGCATGTTCATGCTTCAAGAAGCGAATGTTGTCTCCTCACTATGGCTCGTGAAAGGTCAAACTTTCACATGCTGGCTTTCGATAGCTGGTAAAGATGGATTCATTTGGGTATCTACACCAGTAGATGCAAACCTCCCCCTTCATTTCGAAGAACAATACAATTCCGTCATTATCTCCTTCGTCAATGAGAAGACACAACAGAATTTCACTTGGTTGATGAAGTATAACGACAAAGAGACGTATTTCAAGATGAACCAAGCTTTCACTCAAGGTATCTTTGAAGCCAACAATGGCTCAGGAACATGGTCGAAATTGAAACCTGATGAACAGAAATATAATCAAGCTGCTTATGAGATTGGTGATGTGGAGATGGAAGGTGCTGAACCTTGGAATCAAGAAGAGGATGAAGAATATGCGGAAGAAGATGCTCTGAGAGCGGAGAGAGCTGCTGCTGGTGATAGATTTGGAGAAGAAGAATTGTACGATGAGGAAGAAGAAGAGGAAGACTATGAAGAAAGTGAGGAGAGCGAAGAGGAGGAAGACGTACTGAACACGGGAAGGAAGAAGGTCAAGAATTCGCTGCTCACTGTTGGACATAAAGGCATGTCCTTTGTGGTTCGGGGAGACATGATTGGAGTGTTTGAGAATGAGCAAGAGCAGGGCAAGAGAAAGCTCAAGGTGAGTAGTGACCGGCTTCCTTGACTGCTGCACCCAGAAGACATACATAATGCAAATACTCATGCTTGATTTTCTCAGTTCATGACGAACATCGCAGGCATCAAGCGTCCCGGAAGCAAGTCAACCTTTGTGCCTAACAAAGTCATGTTACACGACCAAGATCAAGCCATGATCCTCTCAGATCCAATGAATCCAAATGCAGTCTACAAGCTCGATTTAACAACAGGAACAGTAACTGACGAATGGAAGATTTCAGAAGATATTCAAATCAGAAACTTCTTACCTTCGTCCAAATTCGCTCAAAAAACTGGAGAACAAACTTTTGTTGGATCATCAAGAAATGCAGTTTTCGCTGTTGATCCTCGATTGAATAAAAGTAAACTCGTCGATTCAACTTATAAAGATTATAAGACACCCTTCGACTTTACGGCTGGTGTTACTACGGCAGATGGCAAACTTGCTTTTGCTACTAATAAAGGAGAAATTAAACTCTTTGATAGGCTTGGTATTAGAGCGAAGACGGCGTTTGCACAGATTGGAAGGGAGATTACAGGTATTGACGTCACTGCCGATGGAAGGTATATCGTGGCTACCACGAAGGACAGGTTGCTGTTTGTGGATACATCCATTAAGGAAGGCAAGAATGCAGGAAGCACAGGCTGTGAGCTCTTTCACTCATACAGGCTTCTCGCTGTTCTCAATGCTGATTCTTTTCCTTCTTTTTTCCTTCAGTCGATGCTGCGATTCCAGCTGGCGACAGACCGCAAGTCCACCCTCTAGCGCTAAGACCAGAGCACGCGGCGTACATGACAGGCGGAGTCAACTTCACCCCTGCCAAGTTCAACGTCGGTGAAGGACTAGAGAAGACAATCGTCACCTCAACAGGACCATACATCGTCACATGGAATTTCAGAGCGATCAAAGCGGGCAGATTTACAGAGTACAAGATCAAGCGATATGAGGAGGAGATCATCGCGGACAACTTCACTTGGGGTAACGACAGAGATATTGTGAGCTTCATTTTAAGACTGCTAGCGTAACTGATTACACATACTGATCTTCTCGTTGACTTCAGGTCGTCACGATGGCAAATGACATGCGCATGGAAGCCAAGTCAGCACTGATGGCACCTTCGCGGCAATCTTTGCAGCCGGGCGCAACAGTACCAAGAAAGTCTACAGGTATCAGGAGGTCGAAGAATATCGTCAAGGAGTGGGATGATTAGCTAGCTACTCGCACTTCGACACATACACACGCTTCTTTCGCTTATTCTTCCATTAACACTATGTTCGTAACTCATTCCCTCTACTTTATTGATCCTGTTGTGAGCGTAGATCTGGCCATGCGAGGCTATAGCAATAACATAATCAGCGAAACACGTCGGCATCAGAATGGAACACGTCTTTGATGCGACCTTTCTTCTTGCCGGATGATGCGATCGAGCAGTGGCGCTTGCGGTGGTCACGAGGTCCTCCACGCCTCCCCTCGACGTTCTTTCTTCAAGCTGAGTCGCACACATACTTGGCCAGTTCGGATAGCACACTCACACTCTCACTCGCTGACTCCATCAGAGCTGAAGGTCCATCGATGCTATGAATGGCAGCTTTATCCTCTGCACTCCTCTCAGGGCGACATCACGTGTGCCATTGCGAGCTGCGTTCGCAAATAGCCGACATGTCTGTCCTTATCGTACGGTGGTAACAAGCTTGAATGCCTCTTCCAGAAACATCTCTACATCGTCATCATCGGTGCCACCTCAGTCCAAGTCCCTTCACACACGCAGATCCAAGTTTCCCTTCAAGACAGTCACCGCTGCCCTGTTCGCCACTGGCCTTTCCTACCTTATCTATAGAGACCATCAAGACAGCCCTAACTCAGCTCGGATAGCGACTCAGAATGTTCGATTCAAGAGGAGTATACCTCAAGCCGCCAATGCAGACTCGGAACCTTCCATGCCTAACGACCCGTTGTCAATCCTCGATCCCGATGAACTAGCATCGTCGACTGCTCATTTGGTCGAGCTACCCTTATCGCAACTCATTAGAGCATACATGGTCTTTCTTGCAAGCTCATCTCCAACACTGGTCGATATCGCTCCTCCTACAATAGAAAAGATAGAATGGCTGAAGGAGAAGGTGCCGTTCATAGGCAAGCCGTTGTGGAGCATGCTAGTATTTGTGGGTCACTTTATGTATAGAGACTGGCTCTTCAAATTAGCCAATACTGACAAGATACAACAGGGCATGCGACAAACCTTCTTCGCTCAATTTGTGGCAGGTGAAACAGCCGAAGGGTCGTTTCCACTGCTTGAAAGGCTGCATGCGAGAGGGTGCTCAGCAATGCTGAACTGGTCAGCGGAAGCGGATCATGCGATAGCGAGCAAGTCATCCGGGCATGAGGATAGAGACCCTGGGATATTGAAAGAAAGCTTCGATGAATTGCATAGAGCTGTAAAAGCCGCAATTGATTTTCATCCGGAATATCCGCTTAGACCTACAATGCTAGCCATAAAAAGTAAGTTTCTTCTCATATTCCTGAGGTCTGTAACTTGATGCTGATGTGACGCGCTAATTCAACCTAGTGACCGGGTTGGTGCGGGACCCTGGCGTCTTCGAGCGGTTCACAGAAGCCATCCATTCTGGACTTAAAGTACCCAGCACGCATCTGCTGCCCGATTCAAGATCTTCCGATGACCTTGTGAAGGGTCCGACAGCCCTTCTAAGCCAATCAGATATCACCACGCTGCTCGCTGTCTACTCCAACCTATCGTCACTGCTTCGCAAAGCTTCAGCAAACGGTGTCCGAATAGCTTTCGACGCTGAGCAATCTTGGTACCAGCCTGCATTGAGTCGTATTGTGTCTCTGTTGGCCAAGGAGTTCAATAGCGTAGCCGAGGATGGGGGAAGAGATGGGACTGCTCGAGCACCGATAGTCTACAATACCTATCAGGCGAATCTGAAGGAGACGGAGAGCGTGATACGAGCGGATCTGCAGAGTGCTAGGGAAGAAGGTGAGAAAATGCAATTTGGAGATTATGACATTGCACTAGCAGCGCTAAGCCTTGTCGAGCAACAGGATACTCCCTCGGATTCAAGCTGGTCAGAGGCGCGTATGTCACTGCAGAGAATGCACGAGCCGCGAAAAGTGGTAAAGCTTCGAAAGTATGGCCCAATAAGGCAGCTACAGATGCCTGTTTCGATGCTTGTTCCGAGCTTATTCTACAAGAGGTTGTCGACTCCCTTCAAGCTTCATCTTCATCGTTTAATGGGGATTGTCATCGAGTATGTCCAAGTATCGTGTATGCTACGCACAATGCTTCGAGTATAAAGCGATCATTAGAGCAGATGAGGGAAAAAGGCTTGATAAGTGACGAGGGAAGGACTTTGAAGGTTGACCCAAGGGTTCGCGGCAGAGTGTCATATGCTCAGCTACTGGGTGAGCTGAAATTTCGAGCATATTGAAAGGGTAAAAGCTGACGTCCTTGCTTTCCCAGGCATGACAGAGTAAGTCAAAGATCGCCTTCATGCAAGCGAAATTCTCTTGATGACGTTTTATGGCAGTAATCTTACTACTGCGATGTTCCAGCTCTTCCCTCATACACCTTGCAGCCCAGGTCAGCCACCTCTGCTACCCATCACAGCGCTGTATATTCCATATGGCCAGATAGACCGAGTTCTTCCGTATCTCGTGCGAAGGTAAGCAGTTCGCGACTCGTACTGCTGCAATTTAGATACTGAATTTCCGCGTGATACTGGCAGAGCTCAAGAGAATAAAGCGATTCTGCAAGGCTCCGATGGCTCTGGACGAGGAGGAGCAGCTGAGCAGCGACGAGCGATCGGCAAGGAGGTTCGTCGGCGACTGTTCCCCTTCTTCTAGTGCACCAATAGTACACCAGGTAGCCATGTTTCGTTATATGGGCTGTCTGATCGTTCCTGCTTCTCCAACGACTCCATACCAAGACAATCCTGCCAGAGCACCTCCGAGAATTGACAAGGGAGGAGGGCAGCCGAACCATTGAGTCGCTGTGAAGGCACAAGCGGCTACGGCACCCCAAAAGGGATCACTTGTCAATGGTCCAGAAGCAGTCGCTTGGTGCACGACCGCTCCTGAGGCCGGTGTGTAGATATATCCGACTGCAATCGCGAAAACGATTGGACGCGAAACATCAGTATCCGTATGCTGCTAACCACTATACCAACTTAGTAACACCACACCTACCGAGGAATAACTGCCAAACAGCAGTATATACCAACCCTGCTGCAGCTGCATTCAAACCTCTCAATACAGATTTTGCGACTTGATTCTTCCGCCAGGAATTGTATAATGGCAATAAGGATAGCTTGAGCAAGATACCAGGCGAGAAGATACCTAGCCAGCCTAGGAAGGCGCCTAATGCGGGATTCTGCGGCAGAGCCAAGACACCGAGATAGGCTGCGAAATTGAAGTTTGGCCCTGGGAAGGCTTGGAGTATCGCGAAACCGAGAAGGAAGTCACGGGAGTCCACCCAGCCTTTTGGAAGATTGACCCTCAGCGGCCGCTTCCAAGTTGTTTGAGAGTGGAGACTGACCTGGCACTACTGTATACTCCCGGAGAAGCGGGATAACGACTGGTCCGCCTCCGAATATAATGACACCAGCGATGACCATGTTGACAAAGAAGTCGAACCATCTAGGCGGCATCGCGACTTGTGATTTCGCCACTATCAGTACTACTATAACGACCACCGCGGAGACAGCCAATGGTATCGCATACTGCCTCTTCAGGACCATCAAGTCGATATGACGCGCTTCCGTGCTTGTAACGGCCGCGGCTTTGGATGCGCTCAGAGACGATCCTGTGCTTCGCATTCTGTTGCGTATGGAAGGCGTTCTTGCCTCTTCTGATGACGCGCTTTCTGGCAGGCTGTCGAGTTCGATGGCTTCCGTAGTAGGTGGGAAGGAAGGCGATGAGCGTCTCCGTCGTTTGTTCGTGATGTTCTTGACAAAATCAAGCATTCGCATTCGATAGTCCCAGAGGAGCGTGAGAATACCACCTGTAGCAACGAGGACAGGGTACATCTGAAGGACACGACAGCTAAATCAGCAAGATATCTTAATGCGTAATTTCTCGTGTAGACACCTACCCAAGGCGCATGATAGCAGATTCCGAAAGAGGCCGAGCCAAGGACAAGCAAGCGAGTAAGCTTGTCGGTGATTGCTGTTCTGGATAACTGGAATGCTGCAAGTGCTATGAGGCCGACTGCTGATGCATTCAGGCCGGTCAGGAGGGCTAGGACGATGGGAGGCAACTGCTCTGGGAACTTTCGAACGCCAGCGGCTAGACCGGCCATTCCAGCTGCTCCTGGGACGCTGTAGATACACACCAGATTCAGCATGGCATTCTCATACTTGCTCTACAAGTGTGCTTGCTCACCTCCACATCAAGAAAGCGAGCAGTCCGGCCAGAGTGCCATTGCGCACGAGAGCGATGGAGAAGGCCAGCTGGGTCGACCCTGGCCCAGGAAGGGCATTGCCTAATGCGAATAGATCTGAGAAGGTGGTCTCATCGACCCATTTGAGGTTGTCTACGAAGCGCTTCCTGTTGGAATAGTCGTTTCAATGCAGTCATGAGTGTCCGATCACGCCTTCGACACGAAAGGCTACTGCTCACCTTAGAATGACTACATGCACACCAGGCCCTCCGAATGACGTGAATCCGAGATCCCAGAATCTTCGAACTGTGTCTGCGAGTCGCTCTCCTAGCTTGCGCTTCTCTGTCTCGTTGGTGGCCGTGACGACGCTGGTGGAAGCAGCGGGCTCTTCAATGACCGTGACTACCTGAGTGGCCGACATCGGGGCGTTCAGGCGGTGTGCTTCATGTGATGTTGGGTTGTTCGGTCGAAGACAGAGTGTCCTATCGCAGAAATGCCATCCGAGCAAGCATTGGCAGCCAAGAGAACAGTCGAACGTGCATCCGATGCTCTTTAGTGTCTCTCGTCGGAGTCGCAGCAGAGTGACAATCCACGGATTTCGTGCAGTTGTAGATTGCAGAACACAATTGAAAGAGAGCTTGGAGGTACTTCTCGCAGCTACATCATACAGTCTTGTGCTGTATGATGTAGCTGCGAGAAGTACCTTCAAGGTGCTGTCTCGTAGCTTCAAAAGGGTGACACCATCTGCAGCGGCAGGATGTCTGGTATAATTCAAGCAGTAGTGTCATCTTTATCCATCAAAGCCATTCCACAAGTACGGATTGCATGCATGGCAGTGGTCGTCCAAGGAGAGCATGTAACCCGAAGAGACAGCTTAAGTGGCCGGTGATCTCGATCATCCATTCTCCCAATTCCCAGTCCACGACAACCTTACTCTTGTCCTTTACCGCATTTCACGACAGCAGCCATGTCAGTGACACGCTCGTCGGCTACATTGGCTCTACTGCGCTCACTGTCAAAGTCCGCAGCTCCTCAAGTCTCTCGGATATGCCTGGAGTGCCTACATAGTCCTGCCTCGTGCCAAATTTCATCGATTGTACAGGCGACGTCTGCTGGACATGCTATACCTTCTGCACGATGGCAGTCTACTACGAGTTCTTCGTCGATACCTACGAACGACACGCATACTACTTTAATGCCGCTGGGTACTGCCTCGTTATCGACTTCGACAAATCCTGAAGAAGCCGCCACCACTACTTCCAGCTCTGCAAGTACCTCGTCAGATGTCGCTTCATCAAGCCAACCAGCTCCTGCGCCCGCTCTTCCATCTCTAAACGACCTAGAAGCCCTCAAAGCACGCAATATCCGCTTGCCCAATGAAGCCAGTCCGGCAGATTCACCCGAAGTCGGCATGTATAATCGACGATTCAAGCGGATAGCAGGAAGAGTGAGCAAGGCTTTCAATAAAGAGCAACTAATACACCTTGCCAAGATGTTAAAACTGGAGAATACCACTTTCAAATCAGGAAAGACTGCGCTTGTCAAGCAGATCTTAACTCAACATTGGGGATACATCGATCCTGCTGAAATAGTAGCAAGAGATGCTGAAAGGCGGCAGAGGGAGGAAAGCATGCCCAAGGATGTGGTTAAAGGTGAGGTGGCTGCACTTTCTTCGAGAGATCGACATAGCTCGTAGACTGACTTCAACTTCACTACTCTAGAAATCCCCGTCACCGAGAAGGAGCTCTTCTTCCTTCTTAGCAAGGGACACACATCCCAACTACTTCGCCGACTATCAGGGATCAACTCGAAAGTCAGAGTATCAATACGCAACAGCGACTCGCCTGAGCTCCAGCTCACAGGTCCTCCGCACCTAGTCAAGTCCATAGAAGCGGAATGGACTCGATTACGAAAAGGCATCAAGACCGAAGTTTTGGATACGAACCTTTCAGATCCACTGCGTTCCGACTTATGCAAGAGTATCTCTCTTCAAGCAGATGCCTTCATAACGCAAAGAGGAACTCGTAGCAGGAAATTGGAAGTATCTCACAGGTCAGAGTCTAGCGTGCCTACGAAACGAGCAGAAGCTTGTCTTCGCTATCTTGCTGTGCAGGTGAGACCAGGCTCAGGGATAGTAACGTCACAAAGCCTTCACGACTGACCTATCTTTACATTTGTTTCTGTCTGCCAGTCCGCTACCATGCGCGATAGTCCAAGATTCGGGTTCCTCGACAGCGCAGCCGATAACATAGCCTATTTACCTACCGTTCCTGAGAATCAGCTCCCTTGGGATCTACGTGCTCTGCCTACTTTGGCAATCTCACGCTACACGAGCATGAGTCCAGCTACGGGTCCTATCAAGCTATACCGTGCCAATATCCAGCCCGAAGAAGCGACGACGCAAGATCTACGGTCTGCACTTTTCGACCCTTTGAATGATGTACCGGGGATCTTACAATTCACTGCAAGGTAAGATCGAGTTATGCTGTTCTAAATGTATCCTCGCTGATCTGTCGTGTGATACTAGCTTCGGAAACCTTCTGCGTATCATGCCAACTGCAAGCTTGGAGCAACTGGACGAGTTCATGCAGTCAGATTGGACAGGACAGCCAGACACTGTGTTCTTGCCCGCGTGAGTCGCTAGTTACCGCTCAATTTGACGAGTCTTGCTGATATACTTGCCTTGTCTTGCAGAACTTACACAGGTTTCGCGAATCGCTATAGCGTTCCTTTACGAAGAGTTGAATCACGGCACATCGAAGAACATACTCGCAATTTAAGCGTGACGACGAAGTACATTCGACGTCTCATCTATGTCTTCAACGATATCTCGGCACCGCTTGAGATTCTCAACTTTGAGAGAGAGCTAGCTTCTCCGAAAGAATCTGCACAATCTTCAAAGCTTGACGAGGAGGATCAACTCAAAGCGTGGAGCGTCGCTCAAGGAAAGAGAAGTGTTGTGCATATATCCATGCCGCATAGGTGAGCACCTCTGATGTTCAGATGTCAGGTCCTATGTCTGATCAATCTGGCGCAGCATCAACGACGTACGCTTGGAAGCTATGAAAATGGAGATTGGCTCCGAAGAGATGACTGCTCCCCTGTAAGCATGCATACGCAAACTATGAAAGACTCCATGCTGACCAAGACACACGATTAGAGCGAACGTCACTCGCAATGCGGCGCCGCTGACTATCAACGTCGGAGAAAATACCTACCATCTGCTCGAAGATAATATGATACGCTCAACGAAGTTCAATTCCGGTGTTCCCGAGCCATTTGCATCGTACAGGGATACGCTTGAGCCCGTCTTGGAGCGGAGGACAAACATGCTACACAAGCAGAGATCAATGGCACTGGAGGTAGGCTTTCTATTATGAATCCATCGGCAAGGCTTGAAGCTGAGATTGGGATGCAGCTTCATGGTTCCTCGCCAGAACAAGCCATAGAGAGCGTCACACACATGCTTGAGCACTTTTAGCGCATCCTTGGAGTATTCAAAAGTACACGGCACATCTCAAGCTAGGAAGACTTCACGACACACGAACGTTCAAACCAAACGATGTTACCGATGCATCACGGAAAGAGTTCATCGATTTGATGTTAAATAAAAAGCTTCAATTGCACGCGCCATTTCAGAATGTCGGAAAAGAAGTCGAAGAACACGGATTGTGCAAACCAATCTCTCTATGCTGTGATCTACTATGGCACGAGGAGGGGCTTTCCTCATGACAGTTTACAAGCAAACAAGCAACTACCTTGGTACTCACCAGAGTGTGTTCCGTAAAGTCGTGACGGTGCCTTCCTTTGGGTCGACGAAAATCCTTACGCGATGCGAGAACTCGGGGGGCATTTCCGGACGAATATACTTTGGATGATCATCCCGATGGAAGGCTTGCTTTACAGCATTCACTATCGATTTCTCGTTCTGTTTGTCCCAGTGAGCTTGGTCTTTTGGGTTTAGGGCAACATGCACGAAAGTCTCGCTGCCAAAATTGAGTAGTCCATGAGTCTTCTGTCGCTCTCGCCATTCGAACTCGCAGCTTGTTTGTAGCGTAGACCACTCCTGCGCATGCCCGCTTGCCCACTGTTTAAGCGCCTTCATTTCATCGGATCGCTCCTGAAGTGCTTGCTTTCCTTGCTGGTCATGGCTGGCCTTCGCTGCCGTCCTCATATTCTCACATCGGCGATACATACACAGGACAACTACCCAGCGCGGCACATTGTGATAGTCGCTAGCCCAGCCGATGGTGCACATTGTGCCGGCCTACGTGGTGTTGATGAATAGATTCGTAGGAATTGGTGCCTCCAGTCGACAGCTAGCGAAGTGTTAATGAAATAGCAAGGTTTGCTTGAAGCAGAGTTAAGAGGGAACAATGAAAGTCCGACAAGGTTAGTGTGAAACTTACGTCCAAAGCGCGCGCATCATGAGATGATAGCAGCACAGTAGCACAGCAGCATCGCCAGACACCGGAGGTATCGCCCTGACATAGCTTGAAGCGAGGCATAGATACTACCTCGATGAGCATGAGTGAGGTCACATCATGACTGAGATCACATGACGGGTTTGCAGCTGGGCAACTAGGTAGGTGTGGACGCATGGACAAGACGAAGGCGCAAGGCAAAAGGAATAGAGAGAGAAAAGGATGAACAGATGCTGGAGGAATGGACAGAGGCGATCCCCGCAAAAATGGGGTCCGGCGAGGATTGAACTCACGACCTCACGCAGCTACGAATAAATGAAAATAAATCCGAAGCGTGAATGCTACGACTACACCACGGACCCAAACTTTGGGCTGTGGCGGGGTTTATAGCAATATCAATATCCACTGTACGCGAGCTAAGCTACGATTTCAATCAACTCACTCACCTTATGTCATACGCTG